>APFE030197529.1:168363-211289 GCA_000404065.3 Pinus taeda | reverse complement strand
GTAGGATCCAACTTCTTTCTCTTATCCTTCGAAATGTGAATATAGATAGGACAGCCAAATATTCGAAGATGGTACACGCTTGGTTCATTCCCAATGAATGCTTCCTCAAGAATCATGTTGTCTAGTGATCTGTGAGGACTTCGATTTTGAACATACGCAACAGTCTTTGTTGCTTCACCCCACAGAAACTTAAGCAAGTCTTGATCATGTAACATGGCTCTTACACTTTCCTCAATTGATCGATTCTTTCGTTCAGGAACTCCATTTTGTTCAGGGTTATATGGGACTATTAGCTCCCTCTTAATCCCAGCCTCCTTACAAAAAGCTACGAGTTCCTTTGATGTGTACTCTCCTCCATTGTCAGATCTTCGTACCTTTATCCTTTTTTTTGTCAGGTTCTCTTTGAATCCTTGAAATTTGTCGAATACTTCATCCCTGGATTTCAACAAATAGATCCAAGTTTTCCTTGAGTGGTCATCAATGAATGTTACATAATATAGATGATCTCCAAGAGACCTTGTTGACATAAGACCACAGACATCAGAATGAATGAAATCCAGGTCTTCTTTTGACCTTGAAGCACTGCTTCCAAATGGTCTCTTAACGTTTTTACCTACTGCACATCCCTTGCATACTCCTTCATGATCCTCCTTGAGTTCAAGGATGCCATTCACCATTGAATTTAGAGTTGGCAAGATTTTGTATTGAAGGTGTACAAACCTTCTATGCCAAAGTTCACATGGACTTACTTTAATGTGAACCAAAGCTTGAGAGAGAGGTGTCAGCAACCTGTAGAGTCTTCCTTCACGAATCCCAATGAATTTTTGCATTATCAATACTAGAGCTTTTATCCCATACCACAACCTTTCCATCTATAAAAGTGACCCTATCTCCTTTATCTTCTAGACACGAAATGGAAGGTAAGTTCTTCTGCAAACCTGGTACGAAGAGAATGTTTCTTCCATTTTCCAACTCCACAAAATAGATTGAATTCCTCTTACTAGGTAGCTCTTTTTGTCACCAAGTTCAACAGAGTAGGAAGATTTTCCTCTTGACAAGGTCGTTAGTTGTTTGTGTTCCCCTGTCATATGCCTTGATGTTCCACTATCAATTACCCAAATATTTTCATCTTCAAATGTATTTGTAAGTGTTGAGAATAGCCCTTTGTCCTTCGTAGAAGTCTTGGTCATATTGTTCTTGATGGATAATAGGAGATTCCATAATACCTTGATGCCTTGCTTGAGATGACTTGCTACCATAGAACATTGTTTCAAAGATTTCATCAAGGATGTAATGATCTTCATCATGCCCTTAGCCAACCTTAGCTCCAAAACCTTGTTGAGAAATAGTTATTAGGACGATTTCTCTTGAACTTGATAACTGCTTGTGATGTATTTTTAGTTTTCTTGTTTAACTTCTTCTTTTATTATTATGTTGTTTTTATCATCAAATGGCTACCAAATCAGATAAGCAATACACAAGAACACAGGATGTAGGCTGCAAACCAGGGCCAAAACCTCTCCACTTGAGAGGAAAACCCGCAAATCTCTTCTCTTATAGATTCTTCAAATGACGAATTCCAAGACCTCTAGACCTCTAGACTAAGACCAATACCCTTCCAAGACCAAGTCAGACCTTCTTGATGATGTGCTTCCTTTGCTCAAGTCAAATCCAATCAAATCTCTTCTCGTTGCACAACTTTGACCCCCAGCTACAGAATTTCAACCTCCACTGCAGGTCTGAAATTTTCAGCACCTACAACAGTTGTTGCCTCCACACATGTGAGCAAATTCAAGGCTTCCAAGGCTTCATTTGACCTTTGCTTGGGTTTCTCTTTCTTCTAGGGCTTATAGGTGACCTAATAAACCTTTGCTTCGACCTTCTTTCAGCAATTTCCTCAACTTTGATCTTGCAGCAACGAAACCCTAGCCTTCCTTCTTCGTACGTGAGCGAGAGAGAGACACACACACACAACCCAAACTTTCATCCTTCTTCCTTCTTCGCTAGCCTTCTTCTGCTTCTCCTTCACTTAGATAATGAGAAGATGAATGAGTATCCATAGGAGGTCGAGTTCCCTCCTATATACAGACTTCCAAGGAGGACACCTAATGAGGTCGACTTCTTAGCTGCAAGGCCGACTTGGTCTTGAAGGGTATTTTGACACTTTTAAATACAAAAATAATTCTTTTTACAAGTTACAATGTGCCCGATGGGGTCTTCTTCATATGACAATGACTCTTTTGACTTCTTGACCCTAGGACAAACCCTAGAAGCACTCAATGGGTGCTTGACCTCTAAATAAAAGACCTTGAGCATGAAACTCATGCTAACAGAATAACAATAATAAATTTTCTTTCCTTTTACAATATACAGGAATCAAAAGTACATTTCATATTTATGAAGACCAAACCTAGTTACACATTTCAACAATTCAACCCAGCTGAAAGGCTATATATAGAGAGGCAGCTCGACCTATTTGGAGCACTCACTCATCAAGTTCGATCTACAAGAGATAGAAGCGAAAAGAAGAGCGAAGTAGTTGGAGAAGGAAGGAAGAAGTTGGGAAGACCTAAATTGAAGTACATGGGCTATCTATCTCTCACATGTACGAAGTTTCTAGATTGTAGCTGGGGCTGAAATTCTGAATCTACTGCAGGTCTGAAATTTTTTTGTTGGGGGCCGAAAATCTTTAGCTAGGGGTCAAAATTCTAGATTGTAGCTGCTATTGGGAAGCTTTCACTTGGAGACTTTGATAGGGATCATCTATTGGAAGGAAGGGTTGACTTGGTGATTGGAGGAGGTCTTTGTCTAGGTCTAAAGGTTCTTGGATTGTCTCATCTTGATTTGAATCTACTAGTGGAAGAGTTGGATTGGGTTTTCCCTTTGGAGGGGTTTTTCCCTGGCTAAGTGCCTACATCTTGTGTCTCTTGTTCTTGTGGTCTTCATATACATGATTTGGTAATTGCTTGATGAAAGATAAACTAATAAAGAAGTAAAAGAAGCCAACATAACTCACAAGTAAGTATCAAGAAAGAGGAATCAAACCCTAATTCCTATAAGCATTGATTTCTCAACGTCGTGCTTATTTTTATTTCAAGTTAATATTTTGGTGGCAATTCTACTTATTTTCATCTTTGTTTTTTAAACAGAAGCAACTAAAAATCCAGTGAGGTTTACCCTCACTGTTTATGACCCACTAGATTTCACTACAATTCCTAATCAATCTCATGATTTGCCTACAAGTAACCAACCTAGATCTATCTAACTCTGGATCTATCATGCGCCAAGAGGATCAAAGCAATATTTCCAAATATTACAACTTTGACATGGAAATATTTATGTCTTTAAAGATTTTAATATAACTATAGGATATGCTTTTTCCTTTTAAAGATTTGTCTTACAAATATTTAATTAAAAGAAATATTAAAAGATTTTGGAGTAGGATTTTGATTCTTTGTGTTGAATTAACCTTTTTCCTTTGATTTAGGAAATGGTATTGACTTTAGTAAAAAGAAAAGATGTTTAAATTTTACCTAATTTCGAATTTAATGTGGTAAAAAAAATTGTTGATGGTAAATTTATGATCCATTCAAATTCATCGCATATGATAAAGGAACTATTAAGTTGATATTACTAGAATTACTTTTATTATTTATTTATTGGAAACATTACATACTTACACATCGCCATCATATTGGGTTGTAGAATGGGCCTCTCAACACAATTATTAGAAATGTTTATAGGAGTTTGCAAGGAATAGCACAATATTGATCGAGGATCATTTGACTAATTTTCTAAAATTTATGGATGATTTTGAGGTAGATATGAAGATGTTTTTGCAAACACTCAAGGGGGATGCACAAACATGGTATAAATCCTTTCCGAATGCTACTATTGATGGATGGAATTCATTTCAACAAAATTTTACAAAAAAATGGGGCC
Source organism: Pinus taeda (assembly GCA_000404065.3). Taxonomy (NCBI): domain Eukaryota; kingdom Viridiplantae; phylum Streptophyta; class Pinopsida; order Pinales; family Pinaceae; genus Pinus; species Pinus taeda. Next base: position 207,347 of record APFE030197529.1, on the reverse strand, counting down.
AAGAACTGAACAATTCATTCTTATTAACTAACCTTGATTCTATGTTTAAAGAGGAAAATGAATCTATTGTGAATTTAATAATCATTTTTCTAAACTTCATTTTAAGATTCGTCAAAATGTGCATTCTAGTGACAAGTTTACATTGCATTGTTATTTCAAAGCATATGATAAATTGTTTGGTATCTTGCTCAAGGACAAGGATCTTCATAATCTGGAGGAAGGGCAAGCTTGTACAATCAAGTTGTAGAGAAATATTATTGCAGCTAGGAAAGGGTAGAACACCCAATCCATGTTGTTTGATCTACTGTGTAGAGCACCTCAAGAACTGAAAAAGGAAGCTACAAATGAGAATACTAAAGTACCAACACAGCTTGTTGATTTATTGCAAGATTTAACCAGTAAGGTGACCTTGTTAGAGAGAAATCAGCAGAATCAACAAGTTGCCCTGAGTAATCAGAGCACATTTCAACCAAGGCAGCCCCTTCTTACAAGACCTTTCCAACAAGAGAGAAAAAATGGAATTTTGAAGGTTCCTATGCCCATGATTAGCAAAATTTTCTCTAACCATTTTTCTTTCAACCACTATTGCCAAGTCTCGCAAGTTGCCACATAGTGAGGGTTGTGAAGTGTTCAACTGAGCAGCCAATAAGTTTCCTTCGATCCGTTTTCCCAACCAACCTAAGCTATCCTTTGCTAAAGAGGATACTCAACAAAGGGTTTTTCCTTTGAGATCAAAGCAATTAGAAGCCTACAGGAGTGTTATGGTACTCGTCAATATGGTTGTCAGGGATGCATTGGTTAGAGCAGTAGCCATGGTAGATGATGTTGAAATATGTAACTAGGTTCGGTCTTCATAATGACATATGTAATCATGATTTTATGTATTTGATGTTATGAGAAAAATAAATTTATTATTGTTATTCTTGAGGCATGGGTTTCGTGCTCAAGGAAATTTATTTTATAAGTCAAGCTCCAATTGAGAGCTTCTAGGGCTTGTCATTGAGTCTACAAGTCAAGAGAGTCATTGTCATGTATGAAAGACCCCTTTGGGCATGTTACATATCGTAAAAATGATTTATTTGAGTCAAAGTTTAGTCAAAAGACCCTCCAAGACGTCAGCCTAATAGATCCATGATATAATTGTGCAACTGTGGATGCCTGGAAGAGTTAATGACAGCACACGGAAGAATTCATAATATAGCAGTCAGCTAGCTGATAGAAATATTTTGTTGCAAACCGATAATAAGGATCATTTATGGATCCTCCTTTGTGAAGACATGAAATGAGTTCTTCACCCTGGGAAGAATGACTATGATGATATCACTGTTTTTGGAGTAGGTAAGCATGTTGGTTCAGTGGCAGCATGATGGATCTCATCCTGGAAATGAGGAGCAAGGCTAGATGACTGGCTGAGATATGTTCCGTTAAAGACTCTGATGAAAAATTAAAGGCCATGAAGTTGATGAAGACATGATATGATTTGCACGATCCTGTTATACGGAGATGATCCACCTTAAAGAAGGATATGATGACTCCATTGGGTTGTTTCCTTGGTACTTAGTCCAAGGAGCTGATGTACATCATGATATCAGATATGATAGCAGGTTGCAAATTGATGATCATGTCCTGATAAGATGAAGCCATGTTCGAGCTCGATAATGATTAGCTCGTGAATATGCAAGTGATGAAAATGATAACATAACAAAAGGCCATCATATCGAGGTAACTTTAATTTGATGTTCATTTTGATTTTTGAACTCATCTGGTTGAGTTCAAACAAGGCTACTGAAAGAGGGCTGTAAAAAGTCACCTACAACTAGCACTCATGTGATTGGATGGAAAATCCTAAAAGAAGCAGGACTTAAAAGAGGTAGTTGTATGAAGGATAACCAAATGTGGACTAAAAGATCACTTTCCGAGGAAGAAAAAGGATGACATAATTGTTGGTTCAACATTATGGTTTATTGAAGGAAAGTGATATAGAAGATGGCCTATGCCCTACAAAGAAGTTATGAAGAAGACAAGCTCCATGATAAAGAAGTTGAGGTTTATAACCTGATGACACTGTATATAGAGGACCCTGTGAGGTTCAAAGAAAGTTCGCATGTGTGATGATGATAGAAGAGTCGTGAGAGCTACTATAGTAGTTGATGATTGACACTTCTCCCTAGTTAAGAGGGAGCTCCTCCCTGGTTGAGAGGGACTGATGGATATGGTTCTTTGCTTCATGTGTCATGTTGTCATGCACTAGACCAAGACTAACAGTCGTAAGTCTTAGTGAAGACCTGAGGAGAGAATCATATCTGGAGCATTGGGTAAGCATCTGAGACAGATACTCCTTGAGGATCTGGAATCCGAGATAGGAAGTAGTCTAATGAACGATACGGGCATCCAATAGGTAAGAGTAGTCGAAGAGGAAATTCTTTGAGGATGTATAAATCCAAGACAGGAATGGTCCTACAAGGACATACCTTGTGAACATCCAGATGGGGTATGTGCCTTAAGAAGTAGTGTGGTGTCCCACGTAAAACCTCCCAGCATTGTGCTCTGATCTATTGAGAGATAGAGCGTATAAGTCAAGGCCTTGCTATGTTGACAACGATGGTTGTATATTGATCATAATGTTGATGCTTAAGATGGCTTACCAATCTGACTCTTCTTATGAGAATAATTCAATGGAAGTATTGTCCTTCTATCTATGGTCAATTATGAATACCTCCCTAGCTAAGAGGAAGTGTTGAGATGTAACTAGTGTCTGTCTTCGTAATTGTTCCTGAATCATGACTTGATATAATTATTGATGTACTTGTCAAAAGGAAAGAAAAGAAAAAATTATTTGTAAAAAGAAACATTATTTTATTAAAATGGGTTTCTTGCCCATCATGTTGTGGTCCTAGGTCAAAGCACCCATTGAACGCTCTAGGGGTCTTGTTGACATGTCAAAAGGTCAATATCATGATGTACTAGCCCTTGGAGGGCCCATGTGTCAAGAAAGAAACCTTCAAGGGATGGGTCGGCCTGCCTTCTTCATGTCATCCTAAAGAGGCTTAATTCACCTCCTTAAAAGCACCTATAAGAGGACCTCGTTATCCTTATTGAGAGACACATAAAAAGTGAGATCTATCTGATCTATACGAACAGAAGAAGAGATATGATCCAATAAAGTTTAGGGAAGGAAGAACGAATTCTATAGAGGCAAGCGAAGAAGGGAAATTTGAGTTTGGGATACTCACACGTGCAGATCTATTGGAGGAACTAGGGTTTCTTCAATCATCATGTTGCAGAGAATTGATTTGGGTTCTGGTTGGCTCATCACTTGGAAGGTTTGGTCTTAGGTCAATGTCATGGTCTTGGAAGTCTTCATTGAACAGATTCTATAAGAAGAGATTTTGTGGGTTTTCCTCTCTAGGAGAGGTTTTGGCCCTGGCTAGCAGCCTACATCTGGTGTTGTTGTGTTTGCATTGTGATCTTCTTATTGGCATTTGTCTTGATGATAAACATAACTAAATAATGATGAAAATATCATAATATAAATCACAAGAAAATGTCAAGGATAAAAGAGATATCATTGGGCACTCTAACAGATCCATGATATAATTGTGCAACTGTGGATGCCTGGAAGAGTTAATGACAGCATATGGAAGAATTCATAATATAGCAGTCAGCTAGCTGATAGAAATATTTTGTTGCAAACCGATAATAAGGATCATTTATGGATCCTCCTTTGTGAAGACATGAAATGAGTTCTTCACCCTGGGAAGAATGACTATGATGATATCACTGTTTTTGGAGTAGGTAAGCATGTTGGTTCAGTGGCAGCATGATGGATCTCACCCTGGAAATGAGGAGCAAGGCTAGATGACTGGCTGAGATATGTTCCGCTAAAGATTCTGATGAAAAATTAAAGGCCATGAAGTTGATGAAGACATGATATGATTTGCACGATCCTGTTATACGGAGAAGATCCACCTTAAAGAAGATATGATGACTCCATTGAGTTGTTTCCTTGGTACTTAGTCCAAGGAGCTGATGTACATCATGATATCAGATATGATAGCAGGTTGCAAATTGATGATCATGTCCTGATAAGATGAAGCCATGTTCGAGCTCAATAATGATTAGCTCGTGAATATGCAAGTGATGAAAATGATAACATAACAAAAGGCCATCATATCGAGATAACTTTAATTCGATGTTCATTTTGATTTTTGAACTCATCTGGTTGAGTTCAAACAAGGCTACCGAAAGAGGGTTGTAAAAAGTCACCTACAACTAGCACTCATGTGATTGGATGGAAGATCCTAAAAGAAGCATGACTTAAAAGAGGTAGTTGTATGAAGGATAACCAAATGTGGACTAAAAGATCACTTTCCGAGGAAGAAAAAGGATGACATAATTGTTGGTTCAACATTATGGTTTATTGAAGGAAAGTGATATAGAAGATGGCCTATGCCCTACAAAGAAGTTATGAAGAAGACAAGCTCCATGATAAAGAAGTTGAGGTTTATAACCTGATGACACTGTATATAGAGGACCTTGTGAGGTTCAAAGAAAGTTTGCACGTGTGATGATGATAATAAAGTCCTGAAAGCTACTTCAGTAGTTGATGATTGACACTTCTCCCTAGTTAAGAGGGAGTGATAGATATAGTTCTCTGCTTCATGTGTCATGGCACTAGACCAGGACTAACAGTCGTAAGTCTTAGTGAAAACCATGAGGAGAATGGCATCTGGAGTATTCAGTAAGCATCTAAAACAAAAACTCCTTGAGGATCTGGAACCCGAGATTGGACGTAGTCTGGTGACCGATACTCTTTGAGGATGAGGTAGGGCATCTAATAGGTAAGAGTAGTCAAAGAGGAAATTCCTTGAAGATGTGTAGACAAGAATGGTCCTACAATGACATACCTTGTGAACATCCGAATGGAGTATGTGCCTTAAGAAGTAGTGTGGTGTGCCATGTAAAACCTCCCAGCATTGTGCTTTGATCTATTGAGAGATAGAGTGTGTTAGTCAAGGCCTTGCTATGTTGACAATGTTGGTTGTATATTGATCATAATGTTGATGCTTTAGATGGCTTACCAATCTGACTCTTCTTATAATAATAATTCAATGGAAGCATTGTCCTTATACCTGTGGTCAATTATGAATACCTTCCTAGTTAAGAGGGAGTGTTGAAATGTAACTAGTTGTCTGTCTTCATAATTGTTCTTGAGTCATGACTTGACGTAATTATTGATGTACTTGTCAAAAGAAAAGAAAAGAAAAATTATTTTATTGAAGAGGGTTTCTTTCCCATCATGTTGTGATCCTAGGTCAAAACACCCATTGAGTACCCTAGGGGTCTTGTTGACAAGTCAAAAGGTCAATATCATGATGTACTAGCCCTTGGAGGACCCATGTGTCAAGAAAGAAAAGATGTTTAAGTAAAAAGCCATGTCTAGAAGCCTTCAAGTGATGGGTCGGTCAGCCTTCTTCAAGTGGGCCTAGAGAGGCTTAATTCACCACCTTAAAAGCTTATAAAAGGAACTTGTTATCCTTATTGAGAGACACATAACAAGTGAGATCCATCTGATCTATACGAAAAGAAGAAGAGATCTGATCCAGCGAAGTTTAAGGAAGGAAGAACGAATTCTGTTGAGGCAAGCGAAGAAGGGAAATCTGTGTTTGGGTTGCTCACGCGTGTGGATCTATTGGAGGAACTAGGGTTTCTTCAGTCATTATTTTGCAGAAAATTGATTTGGGTTCTTGTTGGCTCATCACTTGGAAGGTTTGGACTTAGGTCAAGGTCATGATCTTGGAAGTTTTCATTGAACAAACTCTATAAGAAGAGATTTTGTGGGTTTTCCTCTCTAGGAGAGGTTTTGGCCTTGGCTAGCAGCCTTCATCTGGTGTTCTTGTGTTTGCATTGTGATCTTCTTATTGGCATTTGTCTTGATGATAAACAGAACTAAATAATGATGAAACCATCCTACTAATATAAATCACGAGAAAATGTCAAGGATAAAAGAGAAATCAATTTGAGTAAATACCCTAACTGTCTGCCCTAGATTTCTCAACAGTTCAAAAATAGTTTGATCAAATGCCATTGTTGCAAGGGGGGAGGGAGGGGGAAGGGGCAGTTGGGGGGACTTTTGGTTCAACTAGAGGATGATCTTCCTTAAAAATTGACCATAATCCTGCATTCAAATTTTGTTCTTCAAAGAGATTTTCTTACTGACTATTACTTGGAAATCAAGGTTACTGATGATCCAATTGAGCTCAGGATAATGAAGGTGTTCCAACAGGCAAATTTGAAGAGTCTTGGCTCTTATACTTGTTGATCACTATTTAGGTACCATGCCCCAAATTTCATTTGACAATCCTTGTTAGTTTCTTAAGCAGCAAATACCTAAATGCATCTTTCCGACTTATGAGACTTCAAGATTGGTTGCACTGGAGGGTAGACTATGTTGATCTTTCCCATCTAATCGATCACTTGGCTGCATGGTTGCATTGATCATTCAAATATGTTAATTAATAGTGGCAACTTTGAGAAACTTCCAAAATAGGAACTTTTGAGCTCTAATTTCTATTAAGAAAAGAAAAAAAGAGTTGAAGCAAATTTTTGGGTTTTGGGTAGTAGATTTATTTCTTATTTCTATAATGTTATTTTAAATTTTCTGCATCGCTGATATTTGCATTTTACGATACCAAATAAAGTTTTTCATTTGCAAATTTTCATTTTCTTTAGCTGCCATTCAGTCCTAGTCAATAATGTGCTAATTTTTCCTATCAACATGTGGTCATGTTTTCTTGCATAATAAGAGCCTCTCATGGGGCTTGTATGTTGTTCTCTTGGTCATATGTGTTAATAATCTTGCTTTCCATCTATAATGTTGAGTCAAACTCTTAGTGTCGTTTCATCTTTTTAGCTGAATTTTCCGTCAAATCATGTCTAGGTCAAGCCTGGACGAGGGTCATGTGGTTGCCATTCCCAAAGCATTCAGTCTAGCCTATTAGGATGGGTAGATTGGGAGAGACAATAGGATGAGTCTTAAGTCATATTGTTGTTTTGTCTCTTAATGAGTCATTACCCTTAAGTCAATAGGGACATGGTGTTGTCTCTTTTTATGCTTCCTACTGATCACTTCTCGCTAAGAGAACGGAATCCATCATGGCCTTTCTTTTCAACAAGTTACCCCTCGTCGACTTTGACACATTATCTAGGGGTGATCCACAAGTTAAGCCTCATTTGTGATCACCTTGCATCTAGCAAGGTCAATCAGCAATATGCTTTGATCAAATGATCTTTGCCAATTGTTCGATACCAACATATTTTTCATGTTGGCAAGTTGTGCTCGTACCTTAGGGCCCATTAGCCTTATCAATGGGTTCTTTCACGCCTAACATGTGTTTGCATCATGTGTCTAACTAGGTGGCCCTCTCCCATGTGTTGACCTTAGCGCATTATCTGCTAGGAGGGGCATACAAGATAGGTGATGACAGACGGTAGATATGGATAAGAGACCCTTTCAATCGATCAGCCGAGGCACCATACCTGTTAACTCCATTGCCCACTAGATAGGCATGTTGGTTCATGGATCATTTTGCAAATACAGGCACATTGATCTACAAATTTGTTCACTAGGTTATATCATTCATGGATACAGGTTTCATAGATCCCCAAATTCTCGACATCCCTCAAGGGGATCTTGTCCCCTTGAATTGTTAACCCCCAGATTTGCACTCCTACAAAGTTAGAGGGTTAAGGGACAGCAAATTTCATTAGGATGGCATTCAAAGGCATTTCCAAAGACAACTTTGCTTGAGCCAGGGGTGTATGGTAGGGATAGGTTCAATGTTGTGATGTTAATTCAGAAGCAGAGATTGCACAATTTTCATCAAATTGGAGAGAGTTAATATGTTTGGAAATTCTCCTATTTGAGGCCAAAATGCATCAAGAACAGAAAATTTGGAGTCCTTGTGAGCTCTTGAATATAACAAGCTTCTCCTAGACAACATGCAAGACACTTAATTTTTAGTAGGTTGATTTTAGAGGCTCACATGTCAATGATAATCAAATCCTTGTGACCTCATAATTCCAATGAGCTACATTAAGACAACATGCAAGATAGTGTGATATTTACCAAAGTTGCATGTCAGATTTGATCACATATTTGGACTCCTCACTAAATCGAGTTCCATGAATATAGTTCCATGTACATGCGAAAACTTTTTTATTTTTAGCGGTGTTATTTTTAAGTGTGCTATATTTGGCAAGGCTCCCCTGGTTGTTCAGGACATTTTCAATATTTTCCTATTTTTTAGGGGAGTACTATTATTGGCATGTCTGTTTATAGCAAATCTATTTATAGTGGGGTGACAGTGGTAGTCTCATGTGATGACATGTGTGTTGAATGGAGTTAAGAGCAAGAAGGGTTCAACTAAAGTTAGAGGTGCACTAAATTTATCAGGGGGACCCATAGGTGGGCCAAAGGAGCAGTTTACACTTTGTTTAATTTTCCTATAGTCAAAAAATGAAGTGATCTCAACAATCCATTGAGATCTAATCTTAGCCATTCGTGGAGATGGCAGTCCCAGATCGACTTCAAAGGAGCAAAAGGGGCGCAAACTTGGCTCATTATGCACTAAACAACTTGTGTGTTCAGCTCAACCAAAAAACGGTGTTCAATTTTGTGCATAGGGTTCTCAGTTCTACGCAACTAGGGCAAGAAAGAGAGGTCAAACAACCTCATAATGTTCCAGCTAGCGTTTATCTTCAACCAGGTTGATTTCAGCGATGCAAGGGGGGCGTACTCAGGCCAGATGAACTCATATGATTTTCGTACACTGCGCAGCATCGAGGTCGAGAGGGAGTAGAGCACAAATCAGCTTGTGTTGAGAGATCGGCAGAGTGAGCATAAGTCTTCCCTCCTCTTTGTAATCCTTTTATGAATATTGTAAATCACCGAAACATAATAAGAACACACAAATTTGCAAGTTTTCCCCCAAGTTGGGGTTTGCGAGGCAAATTTCTGGTGTACTGTTTCTATGGTGTATTTGCCTTCAATTTTTCCGTCAAGTTAGGAAACTTGGCATAACATTGAATTTAAGCTAAAGTTTCAGTTTTAGTTATTTTGCTTTAGATATTTAGTGTTTAGGTTCTGGATTTCAAGAAAACTAACATAGTATCAAAGCGTTGCTTCTGATTGAGACCAGCATCATTGTTTCGATCTCAGGAGTAGGTTAAAGGTGAAAAGAAGGGCATAATTTAGTTCAGGGGTTGCGGTAGGGTTTATGGCAACGTGACCTAGGGTTTCTGAACAGATCCAATTGTAGTATAGCATATTTGGGGCTGAGATTTGAGGAACACCTTGATGGTGAATCAATTTTTTGTTCTTGGAGGGAGAGGATTGGTGTAGTGTTGGAGGAGCAAGGAGTTTGGGAATTTGTGGACAGTCCACCAACCCAATAAGCAAACCCTCGGCTGTTAGCCCAACATAACAAGAAAGATGCAAAGGCCAGAAGAATTATCATTGGAGGAGTCAACGATCACATCATACCTCACCTATTCGGCAAGAAGACAGCGAAGGTTATGTGGACAACCATCATAGGGTTGTACCAGGGTTCGAGTGAGGCAAGGAAGCTGGTACTCAGAGACAAACTCAAAAACATCAGGATGGCGATGTTTGAGTCTATGGTCTCATATCTCACCAGGTTCACCCAAGTGAGGGACAAGCTAGCTAGAGTTAGGGAGACAATCTCAAATAGAGACCTTATCAGTTTTGCATTGCTGGGTTTTCCCGAGTCATGGGAAAACTTTACTAATGCTATCAGTGGCAAAGAAAACCTACTAGGATGGGAGAGGTTGTGGAGTCACTGTGTCCAAGAGGAGATCCGGACACAAGCCAAAGTTGAAAGACCGAGGAAGAAGAGAATTTCTCCCTCACTGGTAAAGGGGGCAAGGCCAAGGGCAAGAAAGGCACGGGAGGGGTCAAGTCTAGCTCCAAAGGCAAGAAGAAGAAGAAAGACCTTAGCAAGATAAAGTGCTTCTCTTGCCATCAATTTGGACACTACTCCACCAAATGTCCAAGTAGGAAGAAGGGGTTCAAGAAGGACCATGTGGCAGCATCAGCAGAGGTGGAGTTCACTTCTCACTTTGGGAGGGAGTTATCACTCATAGCTTGCATGGCAAGCTCAGTGGCTAGCAACGTGTAATATGTTGACAGTGGAGCATCTTGTCAAATGACCAGAGACAAGGGGTATTTCATCCAGTTGACCGAAAAGGACAAACAGTTTCACATAGAGCTGGGAGATGATGGTAGATACCTAGCCAAGGGCATGCGTACTATCAAGTTTGAGAGGGAGTTTGGGAATTCTCTCTATCTCAGAGATGTCCTCTATGTCCCAGGATTGAAGAAAGATCTTGTTTCACTCTCAACCTTGGAGAATAAGGGCTATGAGGTCATTTTCAGCAGAGGAAAGGCCTTTATCAAGCCTTTCAACTCCGTAGCAGCTAAGCAAATTGGAGTTAGGGTGAAGAACCTCTACGGGCTTCAGTTTGAGACATGCGCAACCTTGAGCAACAGAGGAGTTCATGAGTAGAGTCGTGACCTTAGGGAGCTTTGGCATAGGTGTATGGGTCACTTACACCATGGAGCATTGAAGATTCTTAGAGAGATTGCCAAAGGGTTGCCACAATGCAATGTACATCAACATGATGTGTGCAAGGGTTACACACTTGGCAAGTATGCCAAGTCATCCTTACCTAGCAGAGACAATAGGGCCGAGAGCATCTTGGAGCTAGTGCATATGGATGTCTGTGGACCATTTTCCTCTCCATCCGTTATAAGATACAGATATCATGTCACCTTCATTGGTGATCACTCAAGAAAGACTTGGATCTTCTTCATGAAGAAGAAAGATGAAGTCTTCTCAAAGTTTGTGGAGTTTAAAGCCTTGGTGGAGAACCATACAAGTAAAAAGATCAAGGCATTGAGGTCATACAATGGTGGGGAGTACATCTCCAACGCCTTCAAGGACTTGTATGCCAAGAAATGCATTGGGAGACAACTCATCATGCCTTATAACCCTCAACAGAATGGTGTGGCTGAGTGCAAGAACCCCAGCATTGTTGGAGTGACTAAGGCCATGTTGCGTGACCAGGGGCTGCCAATGTTTCTTTAGGTAGAGGCATGCAACACTGTAGTCTTTTTACAGAACAAGAGCACACACAGGGTGCTAGGTAGAGTCACACCAAAGGAGGTTTTCACAGGCAAGAAGCCTAACGTGTCTCACTTCCAAATTTTTGGCAATCTAGTTTACTGCCATGTGCCTTCTGATAACCAAAAGAAATTGGAGCCCACAGTAGAGAAGGATATTTTCATGGGCTACAGTGAGACATCTAAGGCATACAGGGTGTATGTCCCAACACTCAAGAAGATTGTGATCAGGCATGATGGGAAGTTCAAGGAAGAAAAGGCTCTCAATAAAGTCCTTAAAGCATGAGTAGTGTGTAGCATAGGAGGAGGAACAACAAGCTCCCAAGCAGGAGGCTTAGCCAACTCCTCAAACTTCACCACAGCTATTTATTGGGAAGGTCAAGCAACATGCAAATGAGGACAAAGTGCAAGAACAAGAGAGTAGAGCGAGTGGAGCCCACTCAGCCAATGACTCCTAGCACATGGAGAGGACGAGGCAAGTGGGTAGATCAATTGATCAAGTAGGTTCAAGAGAGAGTTGGAGCCGTCAGCTCCACATTCAGACAAAGTAAACAACCACAGAGATAGACGGGGTACATGGCACTGATGACTGAGTGGATAGACTCAGAGCCTTCTTATTACAAGGATGCAGCCTCTCAGCAGGTATGGCAAGATGCCATGGTGGAGGAGTATTCCTCCACCATGATGAATGACGTCTAGGAGATAGTGCCAAGACTTGTTGGCAAATCAATGGTTGGTTCAAGTTGTGTGCACAAGATCAAGCACGGGGTTGATGGCAGTGTGGAGAAGTGCAAGGCTAGATTTGTGGCCAAAGGATTCTCTCAGGTCAAGGGGATAGACTACAATGAGACATTTGCACTTGTGGCCCAATACTGGTCCATTAAGACCATATTGGTGATTGCAGCAAAGATAGGGTGGAAGATCCACCAAATGGACATGAAGACTACCTTCTTTAATAGATTTGTTGAGGAAGAGATATATGTTGAGCAACTTGAGGTGTTTGAGACTTTTAGTAGAGACACACATGTTTGCCGGTTGAAGAGAGCTCTTTATGGGCTCAAGTAGGCAACGAAAGCGTGGTATGCCTGGACAGACAATTACCTTCTAGGATTGGGATTCACTAAGAATGAGGTGGATCCCAACCTGTACTACATTGTGGTTGGAGGTCTTCCCCTCCTTCTAGTACTGTACGTGGATGACTTGATACTGACAAGTACATATAGCCTAATCCAGGATTACAAGAAGGATCTTGCAAGGGAGTTTGAGATGAAGGACTTAGGGTTGATGCGTTATTTCCTTCGGTTGGAGGTATGGTAGGGTGATAGGGAGATTTTCTTGGGACAGGGCAAGTACACATAGGAGGTTTTCAAGAGGTTCCACATGTAGGATTGCAGGCCCAAATCCACACATCCAGTCACAAACTAGAGGAAGGTGGATGCTACAAAAGCAGAGCAAGTTGATGCCACTCTTTATAGGCAACTTATTGGGTCGTTGATGTATGTGGTGAACACACAACCCGACATTTGCTTCGCAGTTAACTAGTTGAGCCGACCAGAGTGCATTAGGTTGCTGCCAAACAATGTTGAGGTATCTCAGAGGCACTATAGATTATGGGTTGTTGCACAAGAAGGTTGATGGTGTGAGCCTTTAGGGCTTCATAGATGCAGATTGGGCAGTTCAACAGACAGGAAGAGCACTTCAGGTTGTACATTCAGTGTTGGGTTAGCAACCGTTTCCTAGTTCAATAGGAAGTAGGGATCAGTGACTCTAAGCTCAGCTAAGGCCGACTATAAGGTTGCCAGCTTGGAAGCCTACGAGGCCATATGGTTGAGGAAACTAATTGTTGGGTTGTTAAGTCATAAGTTGGAGCACCACAATCATACAATGTTACAATCAAAGTTGCACTAAGCTCTCTGAAAATCTAGTATTTCATGATCATAAGTTGGAGCACCACAATCATACAATATGACAATCAAAGTTGCACTAAGCTCTCTGAAAATCCAATATTTCATGACCACTCAAAGCAGATTGAGTTTGGTACCACCATATTAGAGATTGTGTTCAAAGGGATAAAGTCAAACTCCAGTATGTGCCTACAGAGGAGCAGACAATAGATATTTTGACCAAGGCACTGGCAAGGGGGCAAATTTGTCTACTTCAGAGATAAACTGGGTGTAGTACAAAACACCTTCCTCTCTAAGAGGAGGGTTGAATGGAGTTAGAGGAGGAAGGGCTTAACTAAATTTAGAGGTGCACTAAATTTAGTATTGGGACCTATAGGTGGGCCAAAGGCACAGTTTACAATTTATCGCATTATTTGAACCTTAAGCACCTAAGGTTTTCAACTCAACACAGCTAGGGGAAGAAAGAGATGTCAAACAACCTCAAAATCTTCCAACCAAGGTTTATCTTCATCCAGGTTGATTTCAATTGTGTAGAGGGGTCGTACTTAGGCCATACAGACTCATATGATTTCTGTACAGTGTGCAAGCAGTGAGGTCAAGAGGGAGCAAAGCGTAGATCAAATTGTGTTGAGAGATCTGCAAAGTGAAGGGAAGTCTTCCCTCCTCTTTGAAATCTTTTTCTAAATATTGTAAATTGTTGAAGCATAATAAGAACACACAAGTTTGCAGGTTTTCCCCAGAGTTGGGGTTTCTTGGGTAAATTTCTTGCATTCTATTTTTATGGTGTGTTTGTCTTTAGTTTTTTTGTTGTGCATGCAAGTTCGAAAACTCATCATAACATTGAATTTAAGATAAGGTTTCAATTTCAATTATTTTGCTTTAGATATTCAATGTTTGGGTTTTGGGTTTCAAGAAAACTAACAACGTGGCAATGAATCTTAACGCACAAATGAGTCAATCGTGGTGTGGCAAGCGCATAAGTCAACTAGGGAAGTTCTTTAGTCATCAGAGCACATGCGTGAGTCAACTAGAGTCCACTAGGGATGCATGCATGGATGTAGGAGTGAGTTGGCACCTTGTGAGAATTAACTACGTCACATGCATGAAAGGAGGTGATAACGAAGCACAATCTTTGAGTCTAGTGTTTGCACCCTCACTCTTTTCTTCACTTCAATTTAACACAGATTATCTCCACTTCACATTCACTACAATTTAACTCTAGCGCATTACTATTTCACTCCACTCTATTTTTAGTTGAATAATGCACACTGGTTTCTCTCTCTCCACTTTATTCTCACTTCACTCCACCTTTCCTCTAGTCAACAAGGTGTATAATCCACTCCACTTTTGCCTCCAATTAACTAAGTTTTCTCCACTTGCATTGTTAGCCCCACTCAAGCAAACCTCCACATCACCCAAGTGTATGGTTTCTTCTCTAGTTCATCGCCATTTAACCAAGGGAGATTCCTAATTTGACTAGTGCACATTATCACTTCTCCTCAGTTTGGCTCCACTCAAACTACACTCAAGGATACTTCATCTCATGACAACTCAAAGCTTCTCTAGTGAAACTCAAGCTCTTAAGCTAGTTCACTACTCTTTCTCCGGATCAAAAGAGTTCACATTCACTTGGACTAAGGCATCCTTTCATTAGATGGGAGTTGGATGGTGAGTTCATATAGCTAAACTAATTAATGTGCATAAGGATGATTTGCATTCCTAATTTGACCTCCCTTCCTCACTAGTGTGCATAGGAGGAAAGAATCAATGAAAGAAGAAGGTCGCTTTGGTTTGGAGTGGGATTTTTCGTCTTCGGCAGCTGCAGCATACTCTCTTGTTCTCTCTATTTCTTCTAGCTTCTTCTTTCTGGTGCAGGAAAACATCGCTGTACTGATTCTGTATCTGTCTTTTTGGCACAATCAGCCTGTTGGTCTATGCAGAATAAGGCATTGTCATGCCTTTATTCAGCTTTCAAAGCTTGTTCGTGTTTTGATGCTTTATTCTGCAATGTTTAGAAGTTTTGCGGCCTTCATCTTGGTAACAAATCTGCTGTTTAAAGCGTTTTCTTCTCAATCTTCTTTCACCATTTATAGCTAAAGTTGGAGGAAATTCCAACACTGTTTATAAATATTATATATATCTGCATTTAGCAGCTTGGCCATATACCAAATATGTTTTCAGTGCTGTTTCTGTGTCTATTTTGCAGATCTAAAGGGAAAGCAGTGCATGAAATTCTAGGGATGCCCCCCTGAGGATGGCAAGCACCAGCTGGAGAGAAGAATTTGCACGTGAAACTATTGGACACATTCTTCTAAATTTTACACTGAAGTTTCCACTGCAGGTTCATCGCTTTTCTGGAGAGTGGATTTCTGTGCTAACAGGTACATATATTGAAAAAATTCCCACCGAGAACAAATTTAAGAACCACATAGCTTTGGGATTTCATCTCAATAATTTTGAGTGAAGTCTTAACTTGTGGCCTTGTTCAAACTTATTTGAAACTGGAATCATAAACAAAATAGCTTGGAAAATTCAAACTTGTGTGTCGTTGAACATTTCATTTTCTTTTAACTTCATCTAGTAAATCTGGGCTATTTCATTTGCTTATATTCTGTGTGAGAGGGCAAAGCATCTGCATTGTGAGCAAATCCATTTTGTGACAGAATCTGTTTTTCCTTCGTTTCTGTATTCTAAAGTGTTTGAATCTGCCCGTCCTTTCTCAGGCAGCAGTGTGCTTACAAAGAAAACAAATGGTTATTGAGAGAACCTTCAATTGTGTGTGTAAAAGCTATCTGGTTATTAAAAGAGCCTCATTTTGTTTTCTTTGAAGTTGAAAATCATGTGTGGGTTTACTGCATATCACTCTCCCTACTCTATTTAATAGGCATAAAAGAAAAACTATCAATTGATTAGTAACATGTCTACAAAATCAAAGGAGGGCACTCCTTGATTCCCCTGAGAATTCCCCTCAATGTTGATCCTTTCTTCTATGAGGTAAAAGTGATCAACAAGAGGGTGCATGCACCAATCTTAGTATATTTCCAGTTTTACCACTGCAGTTCCATATTTCGTTTCTCATTTAGAAATATATGGTTTTCGATAATCAGTTTGGTTTTCCACTTTTAAGATAAATCACATTGGTTGAGTCACAGATCCCTAGGAGACTTTGCATTCTTTAATACAAGCAATGAACTCCTAGTAGGCACTCTAATTGAAGACAGTCAATCATGCAGGCTTGTCTAGGCTAGATTAGGATTAGAGTTGGGGCGTCCTACATACAGCACTTTACAGAGATTAGGGCAGACTTTTATAAAACCTAGCAACCTCTTACTCTATAAAACAATGTCAGGATGTAACACTGTATTTGTTAGTGAGACTGAGTTTTCGGTTATAGCATGGTAGTTTACTGTTTTTCTAGATTAAATAAAAACAGTGACGTTTTTCTGTTATTATATTCTGCAGTACGTGTTTGTCGATTATATTTTTCAAAAATTGTTCTTTTAATAGGTTTCAAGCTTTAAAGTTAACCAGGGTTATATAATTATTCTTTGAGTGCAGAATCTGCTTACCATGGCCTGAAAATTAACAATATGAAATCTGCATAAAGCCAGAAAAAGTCAAAGTCATTCTAACTCGGGTGGAGTCTAGGCCAGAATTGGACTCGTCTACCAGATGAACTGATACTCACGTACCAAAGGAATCAAAGAGAAAAGTCTACAAGCTGAAGATAAATGCACAGGAGTTGAACCAGCTTCCACAAAAAAGACAGGTTCGAAGGAAAAACCCTCTTCTGAAATCTGGCTTTGTCCATCAGCTGGCCAAACAGAGGAGGAAGAAGATGCAGCAAAAGACCAGCCCTGCCCCATCCAAAATCTGGAATTTTGAGCTGGGGAAATCCAGATACATCAGGAGGAAACTTCAGCATCCAGGACATCCGAAGGCCAGTGGAACCCCTTTGGTACTGAACCAAATATCTTCGCATGTTTGTCTCCGAGGAATTAGCAAGGAACACATGCATTATTGCATCTCTACATGCCCCTCCAGGCACGAGAAGCAAGAAGTCCAGGAAAGGTCACAGGAATTATCGCTAATGTCTTTTGCATATTTCTGTGTAATCAATTTGTAAAACAGTACTCTTGTGGGTATAGAAGAGTCTTTGGAAATATGTAAGAACTAAAGAGTCCTTTGCACTTCGTCCTCCCTTATTTTTATAGGGATAATCAGTGCTCTGGATGTCAAAAATCTGTTTATCCCTCGTGCTCTTTGCAATATGGGTAAAGGCACAGACCTATTTACTTTAATACACAACATAACTATGAAAAAATGCGTAGTAATGTTGCAGACCCCAATTTAGGACCAATAGTAGAGCACTGATTGAGCTAATAGAGGTACCTAGAACCTGAATCCTTCAAAGACCTTCATCCTGAAGCATATTGTTGTATAAAACCAACAGCACTTATGTTCCCCAAGGAGAGCTGAGAATTAAGTTGAGGCAATAACTCATAACTCCAAAATTGTTGAACACATTCAAGTAACCTAGACGTTAACAAATTCACGACACAAAGGTGGGATGTATACTGCCCACAGATGCAGACTGGCATGAGGAATTATAAACAAGACCACATGTTATACAGCATATCCAAGCCACAACAATAAAAAGTTGGGATTGTGCACCTTGTTCCTAACATAAGGCCTTGGGAAAGCAACTCAATAGAGGTCCCAGGTGGATTCCTAAGACTAGACTTGGGAATGACTGTACTAATTGTCATTGATAGATCAGTGATGCCGACAGTTAATTATTGTCAAAGAGCCATTGGTAGGACAGCAGGGGGCAAAGCTTTTCTTCATTGACATATTGTTACGCTTCAACTTCACTAAATCCATCATCCAAACAAAGCAAATTCCTGATTAATTTTTCGTCCAAACTTTCGACCCTGCTAGATACCAAATTGAAGAAGAGAAGCATCGATTTTCATCCAAAAATTGATAGACAGACTGATGCATTAAATCAGGCGTTGGCATGCTTATTGCCAACGTAAACCTGTAAAGAAACCAAGGCCGGGGAGTGAAGTATGCCATTTATACAGCACTGTTATAACATGAGCAATTCATGACTCAACATAAATGTTTCCATTTATGAAGTTCTCAGTTATTTTTAGCAAGCTT
The DNA here is from genome assembly GCA_000404065.3 of Pinus taeda. NCBI lineage: Eukaryota > Viridiplantae > Streptophyta > Pinopsida > Pinales > Pinaceae > Pinus > Pinus taeda. The sequence goes on along the minus strand of APFE030197529.1, from coordinate 189,074 downwards.
CCCTTGGATTAGCTTTTCAATCAGTAGAGGGTGAAAAACAAGAAAAAGATAGAACAGATAAAACCAATGAAGTTTGTAGAGAAGATATGCCAGATCCTTGAGCAGGTACAAGCTACACTGCAAAAGTCCCAGGCACAATACAATGAAAGAGATGATAAGCATCAGACTGCACATGTCAATCGGGTTTATATCAGGTGGTTAGCAGGAATGATTGTTATCCTCCCCATCCAGTTTCAGTTTCTGCAACTGACATGTTGAGCTCATATTAAATATATTGTTGTAATGGCTTCGAATCTGGTTGTAGAACAGCCTTTAGCCCTGAAGAATATCTTACCCTTGCCTATGGGTTTGGAGGGTGGGGTGCTTGGTTACATGGGAAAACAAAAAGGCAACAGACTGCACAAGTGTGTATATTCAATTTAAACCCCGGTACTTATTCACATCATCCTGGTTTGATGCAGAGTCTAATCAACAAGAACGTTGCATCAAAAGTAAGTGCTACAAAGAAAAACCCAATCCAGATTCCGCTGTATTGGGAGAGCTAGAGCCGTTACAGGTCAGGAAGAAAGGATAGCATCGTTGGTCCAACAAGTGGTACACTAAGCCCAAGAGATATACCCTTACTTGGAAATTGATGGCGACGATCAACTTCCAGGTGGAGGTTTAATCTCTAAGATCAAGTTCAAAGATTTGCATTGCAAAGGAAGCTACAGTACAAGACATTGTTACCTCGGGGGTCAGTTTGCAAGTTGTAAAAATCCACAAACCCAGGTTAACAACACCAGACTGCAACGATCTCATAAGTCCGCAACCTAAAATCACAAAACGGCGCAACCCCGAGTTGAGGGAGACAGGGAGGGAACTGTTACAAGAAGCCAAACGCGGCAATCACTGTTGAGGGAAGTTCAATAACCCATTCATGTTGCGCATTGAAGAGACCGTAACCCTACGTTGTGAGAACAATGAAAAGAACGCAATGTAAAATTACAATAAGGCTGGGAAGGGCAAAATCGTGAGACTGGGACGGACAAGGAAAGTTGAACAGTTTAACTATGTTTATGCATTGATCTATCCCTGGCTTACTGTGATTGTTGTTAAGTGTATTTCTGTATGTTCTGTGCTGCGCCGTTGGGTCGTGGATATTATTCATTAAATGTGTATCCCATGGGATGAATAATCCAACTAATGTAATGAAATAGAGCGACATCGATGAATCCCAAAAGATGATTCCAAGTTTCCACTTATGAAATTTCTCACTAATAACAAAAAAATGGGCAGTGAAAAGCAGAAGCGAAAGAATGAGTGGCACCTGCAGCTGCTGATTCGAGGAAAGATCGACTGCACGCTTTATGCTCTCATTGCAAGCCTCCGCGTTGTGGGCTTGATCCCACTCGTAGCTACGACCTTGATTGATTGAGAAAAAACAATGCAAAGCCAATTCAACGAGAGAAGCAAACAAGTGATTCGATTCAAGGAAAGGGTTTATATGTACCGTATTTAGTGTGCCAGTTGCTTATTGCTGTGCAATTTTTGGTGCCCAGCCAATTGCTTATTTTGTGCGAAGTGCCCTTCATCCTCATCGGCAATGCCATGATGGCCACGCTGTGATTTGCTCCGTTTCTCTTCCTCCGGATTTTGCATAGCCATTTCATCCCAAGGAGGGTGACTTTTTGTAGGGAGGGATCTAATCCTACGGTTTAAGATCGCTATCCAAAGTGTAAATGAGGGTTGAGAATGAGGCCATGAAAAAAGTGTAGAGGGGTGAGAATGAGAGCAAAGAAAAAGATTGATGAGAATAAAGATAAAATTTAGTTTAAAGTTTTATATTTTTAGAAAGTGGTAAGGATTTAGAAAAAGATTGATGAGAATAAAGATAAATTTTAGTTTAAAAGTTTTATACTTTTAGAAAGCGGTGAGGATTTAAAACGAAAGGTGTAAATGTTTTTGTATTTTAATAATTAAAATGTATTTGTATTAATTATTTAGGGAAATTTTGAAAGATAGAGAAAAATATGTAAAAAAAATTATGATGATGATGATGATGATGGTTAATGTCCACTAAGATTAAATTGGTCTATTGGATCTATAATTTTTGGATTTAAGAGATCTGTAATTTGTATCTTTTGAATCAGTTACCGGAGAACCCACAGTATGAACATTTTTATGCCAACGTTTCAAATCCCAATTGAGATCCATCATCAGAACTTATGAGTGATGATAAAGAAGAGTTGCTTAGAAGGAAATAAATAATAATGGGGATAAAAAGAAAATTGGATCAGCAGAATGTCGGCTTGAATGCTTTAATTTTAATTAATTTAATTAATTAAATGAATTGAATGAATAATTAATTAAATTAATTAAAATTAAAGCATTCAAGCCGACATTCTGCTGATCCAAAAAAAAAATTATCCCCATTATTATTTATTTCCTTCTAAGCAGCTCTTCTTTATCATCACTCATAAGTCCTCATGATGGATCCCAGTTGGGATTTGAAACGTTGGCATAAAAATGTTCATACTGTGGGTTCTCCGGTAACTGATTCAATGGATCTATAATTTTTTTTCTTAGTTTCTAATTGTCTGGCTCTTCGTCTTTCTTGGCAAGATTGGTGCTGTAGCTTTCTTTTTTTCTCTATGGTCTTCCAACTTTCTTTATCTTGCATCTCCTTCATCTCTTCTCATTCTTGGGACATTGGTGTCTTAGCTTCGCGAACTATTGTGTTCGTCCTTTTGAAGATAGTCGGAGAAGAAGTTTGGTCTAGGAGATCTGCTTTGTTGTTAAATGAAGATTTATTTTGTGCGGTATTCGAACCCTCATAATTGTTGATGCTTGAGGGGTTGTCGAGTTCACTCTTTGTTGTTGGGCGGGGATTTCCCCTTGCTTGTCTTGAGAGTTGTTTCTTTCTTGCCCGATTTCTTGTGATTGAGAGTTTTCTCGAGAGTATTCTTCTTTGATGACAGTGTAGTGTTCCTTTTGTGCTCCTTTCCACCATGTAGATCTGTGGTGATTTTTCTAGCAGAATTTTTTCTGGGAGGCTTTTGGGCAATTTTTGGCTAGGTGGTCTGTCTCAAAGCAGGATCGACATCTGAAGATGACACTTTCATAATCGAGTTTCTGGTTCCAGACAGTGTTTACTTGTTAGGTGTATTTTAGCTCGGAATCCGGCGTTGAAGTCCATTTCCACACAGATGGGTGCATAGGTGGTTCTGACATATTCCTCTATTTCTGGGCACCTGCAGTAAAATTTCCCAATTACATTTCCAATGGCTTTTAGTGAAGACAAATTCCAAAGATGCAAGGGTAGGTTTGGCAATCTCACCTAAACTGATGCTGAGGTTATGACTGTTGTTGAGGGATCGAATGATGGGTTCCATGACCTCATGAATAGGCCTGACTTTTCCCAAAACCAAGGGCTGGAATTTATAATACATTGTCCGCTTTCAGGGTTTTCAAAATCTACTACAAAGAAACCCATAGCACAGGGGTAGATATTAATTGCATCAGGAATTAGAGGCTTCCATACCTCCGAGATCCAACTGTGGAGAGTTGTCGGCCACGGCCAAAAACCATTGAATCGGCAGATTAGGACACTTTCAGAGAACTTCAAAGCCTCATAGAGTGAGGCCTAGACTACCTGGACAGTGGGAGTTGAGGCTTCACTGACGATATGGGCAGGAGCTTGCCCCCCAAAGGCGGGCGGAACTGAGCCAGCAACTATTTTCGCGAAGCTGGGAGCCATCTGGAGAATGCTCTCCTGCTGAGTATAAAACATTGTCGAAGAGAAGCCACAGAAGATTGTCGAAGAGAAGTGAAGAGCCGCAGATCTATAAACCGCAGTAAAGAGAAGAGTCGTAGATCTAAGGCCCAATCGATGAGAAGAGAAGTGAAGAGCCACAAATCTATATCACGACAGAGCCACAGATCTATGACAGCCATAAGATCTACTATTCATATAACAGCGAGCAGGCTTGTCTTGTTGATCGATAGTATGTCAAAACTAGTATTCTAGATCTCCGCCCAGAGCCGTATTCTAGATCTCCGCAGTGAAGAGCCGCAGATGAAGAGTCGCAGTAAGAGCTACAGATTTAATAGTAAAAGTCGCAGAGGAATTGGCAGATCTAATAGTAAGAGCCGCAGAGGAATAGGTAAAAGTCGCGGAGGAGCCGCCTGATCTATAAGAGCCGCAGATAATTAGATAACTATAATAATTAAAATAGATTTATGTTGTTTTTTAAAGAAATTTTGTTGGAGATTAACGTCAAAGAAATTTTGTGAGGAAATTTTTATGATACTTCCTCACATATTTGTAAATGATATTCTTAGTAAACTCATCTGCATAAATGAGTTGCTTTATCTAAGAAGTTTGAACTAGGCATTTGTCAATTTTATGCCCAACAACATTGGCCGCGACAAAGTAAGATAACATCTTAATGTTGGTTTATTTTATTATTATTGACATTTTCGTTTATTACTCGACCGACTTAGAGAAGTGAGGTGTATCTTACAAAGATGAATAACATAATGTTATAATGACATGTGATGGATTTGTGGGAAGAAAGAAACATTCATGTTGTCTATTGTCAAGCAAGATAACATTTTGGGCTTCATGTTGGTTTATTTTATTATTACAGTCATATTTTTTGGTGTATTCTTTTATTATTCCACCCATAGAAGTGAGTTGTATCTTACAAAGATGAATAACATAATGTTACAGTGATGGGTTTGTGGGAGAAAAGAAACATTTAAGTTGTATATTGTCTTGATTGAAAAGGGAAACACATTTTAGACCTTGTCATCCATAAGATGCTAAAATAATTTGAATGTAAAGTGAAAAATAAAATAAAAACCTAATAATAAAATAAGCAAGGTTGGGTCCATCTTACCATCTTTTAAGTAGATAATTATAGTAGACCTTTTATTTTGCAAAGAAGCACTTTTTATATCCAAGTATGAGACAAATGTGTAATATAAGGTAATGTGGACATGGCATGGGTCAACGAAATATAATAGTTTAAACAAAATCATGCATTTTCAGTTCAATAAAGCATGCACTGTCAACTCAATATGTTAATAGTAGTACAATTATACATAAATATATAGAAAAAAAATCACATAAATGAAAATGGAATAAAAAAAATCATCATTAAATCTTTAATGAGGTATCAAATCTTTGGAAGTGCAAACCTTTCTTTAAAAGCAAAACTTTGAGAAAAAGTTTTGTAACCACCTCCTCCCACATTTGCCCACTTTTACAAGCTCTCTAGGGTAAACATGAGTTGAGTGTCACTATGATATGACCCAAACTCCAAGTTCCAGTTACATAAGTGGGGCCGAAAAACCAACAACAAACTGACATCCCTCAAGAAGTACAGACCACTCAAGAGCTTGCAAACCATCCTAGGTTTTCAATCCCTGAGCTGGAACTATTTTTCACACAGTTTACCCTCCAACTACACCCACAATACTACATGCATGTGGTTGGAAGGCTATAATTGCACTCACAAGGTTGCCTACGTGCATTTTTGACCCAATTTACCCATTTCAGTGCATGCGGTCATGAGATCTATGCCACTTTTTCAAGAAAGCCTCCAAACTGCTGCCCAAAACTGCCTGTAACTTTTCAAAATGATGATGAAGATGACAACAATGTCAAACATTCAAATTTGAACAAGATTTTGACTAGGACATGCCTAGAACACAACAAACATTTCATCAAACACATTGTAAACATGAAAGCTACAAGTCATGAATATGTATCTAATCATAAACTTTTGAATTTCATCTGAGAATCACCAAGAAGGCTCCAAGCCCTCTCTAACTAGCTGCAACAACACTTGTTATTCCATGCATTCATCAACCATCTAGTAATTTAACAAATCATGAACAAGAACCATAACTAGGGCACATCATATAACCAAGTATATAACCCGTATATAACCAGAATAAAGACCATAACAAATCAGCCATAATATCAACATGATAACCAGTACAAGTGCTCATAGATCACAATAGGAAAATAGCTCTTATTAATCATATGAAAATGCCAACCAAGTCGAGGACTTCCACGTACCACCCGACCATAGATTAGGCTAAACCAAATCTCTCTTTTAGCCAATCATCGCTACACCATATTCCAAGCATGAATGTTGGATCATAAGGGTTAAAGCAAAACATAAACAACCAGGGCTTCCAGAGGCTAAACCACCTCAATCCTAAACCACAATGCTTTCACCTGTACAGTCCAGAAATCACTAACATCAACCAGATCAATATTTACCCAAGTCATCCAAGGCTCTAGGAACTAGTAACTCAACCCACAACTAAATCAGGGCTCCAGAGAATTTGTTCCAACCCGCGGCTCCAAGGACTAATAACTCAACCCATAAGGCTCCAGAGCGTTTGTCCCAACTTGCATGCTTCAGGCACCAGTAACTCAACCCAAGTTGTTTTAGGGCTCTAGACTGTTTGTTCCAACCCACAACCATAGGGAACCTGAGAACCAATCAAGAAAAAAAACGAGTGGGAAATCCACAACACCATGGTTATCCAGGAAATTGCAAGGCAAGGTTGAAACCACTGCCAATCCAAGGAAATATCTATGCCAATGATAGCACATAACCAAGGAACCACATGCATATACCATGCATCCAAAAATTAGTAAGGAATTCACATATGCAAATTGTTACCTGCAAAGTATTTGCTATCACAATTGTAACAAAGCCCTTTTGTTTTTTTTTCTTCCAATTGTTGTGGTGTCAACCTTGTAGGTTGTGGAAGGCTAGGAGCAGCAACACTTCCATCTTTATAGTTGTGAGTGGTAGACTTCCTTGTTGCCATGATTTTGCTTTCAACTTTTCTTGCCACCTTGGATGCCTTCTCTAACGAATCAAGTTCCCAAAGGCGAACCTCATGTTGGATATTATCCTTTAAAGTCCCTATGAAGACATCAATCCTATGGTCCTCTAGAATATCATTTACCCTATATTCAATTTTTTGAACTCCCCAATGTGCTCCATAATTGAACCCTTTTGTTTGAGATTTATCATTTGGCTAAAGAAGGTGTTTCTCTTTGTATCCTCATAATGTGCTATCATTTCCTCCATAAAAATTGACCAAGTGACAAGTGGTTTACGAGAAAAAAGCCATCAATACCATAAAATTTGATTGGGTTCTAAATATAAAGTTGCAACCATTTATGTGTGTTGCACATTATGGAGACCAAAATATTGCTCCTTTTGTAATATCCATGTTAATGGATCCTTGCCATCAAACTTCCTCATATTGATCTTTGGAATATGGTGGGTCTTCAATCCAACATTAGAGTTTGTGAAATCATGATTAACATTTATGTTATGCAACCAACTCACAAAATAGAAGAAAAGTTAGACCAATGACTTCAAAATAAGCCTCTTCGAGGGGGAAACCTCCTTTACATTACACAAATGAACAATTCTTGGATGATACAAATGACAAGACCTCATTTCTATATATAGGAGTCTAAGGGGTCACAATATAATCAGAGCTTACATAACAATAATATTGTAAGGGCACAACAATAACAATAAGGGGGTTGCACTAATAACAATAAGGGGCTACACTAGTAGTATAGGGACCCCACATTCCCCTCTCCTAAAAAAAAGTGTTTTCCTCAATGCTTGAGTAGTTATAAATGCTTCTGTATAAAATTATCATCCTCCCATGTGGAATCTTCAGTGAGTAAGTTCTTCCACTTGATGAGATACTTTGAATTGATTTATTTCGTAGCTGTCAGGTTCTCGTTTCTGTGGTTGCTTCAGGTTCCAATATGATTTTTCCTTCCTTGTCAAGTTCCGACAATATTGCTTGAACTAGGAGCTTGTCACCTATAACCTTCTTTAAGTCTGAAACATGGAGAACTGGGTGCACTCGGAAGGATGCAGGAAGCTCCAATTTGTATTCCATAGTACCAATATTTTGCCACACCTTGTAAGGACCATAGTACTTTGGTGATAATTTGTTATCCTTCTTAGTTTGCTTGAGGGACATTTGTTTGTATGGTTGTAGCCGTAAAAATACCCAGTCACCTAAATCAAAACTTCTTTTACTACGATGTTGATATGCCTGTTGTTTCATTCGGTTATGCGCTAAAGTGAGGTTATCCTTTAAGAGTTGGAGAAATTGTTGTTGATGCTTGATGTGATCTTCCACTGCTTTAACCTTAGAATGATTGTCCAAGACTTTTTGGAGATCTGTAGAAATATATGATTTCGTTGTTTGAACCTCTAGTGAACATAATTGTGCAATTACGCCCCATTATTCTTTCTTTATAAGCTTTGTCATGCTATTACAACTAATTATCTTTCCTTCTTTCCTTGTGATACCCCTTAATTCAACTTCCTTTCCTTCCCAAAAAAAATTCAAGAAAAGTTCTTGAAAATTAAAAGCTATCGTACCCAAAGATTGTAACCATTGGACTCTTAGTGCAACATCAGCACCACCCATTAGAATGGAAAGCATTGGACTATTAAATACATATTCTCCCATGGATAGCTTGATATTATGTCACTTTCCAGAGCAATTTATGATTCCTCCATTTGCAACCATTACTTGACACTCTAGTGCTTGATATAGGAAGTAATTCAATTCCTTGGTTATTTTACAATGAATAAAATTATGGGTACTACCCGAATCAATCAACACTATTACCATTTTCTTCTTGATATATCCTTCTATCTTAAGAGTTTGTGGAGTGGTAATTCCTTCCAATGCATTACAAGATATGGTCAGATTCATTTCTTCTTTCTCTAGGGTTTGTTCTTGGTGTATATCCTCTTCTTTTGATGTTTCTTGTTCCTTTTATTCCTCTTCTTCACAATTTATGTAAAATAATTTATTTTCAGCACACTTATGACCTTTAGTGTATTTTTCTATCACAATTGTAACAAAGCCCCTTTGCTCTTTTTTCTTCCAATTGTTGTGGTGTCGACCTTGTAGGTTCTGGAAGACTAGGAGCAACAACACTTCCATCTTTATAGTTATGAGTGGTAGGATTGCTTGTTGCCATAATTTTTCTTTCAATTTTTCTTGCCAACTTGTATGCCTTCTCCAATGAATCAGGTTCCCAAAGGTGAACCTCGTGTTGGATGTTATCCTTTAAAGTCCCTATGAAGACTTCAATCCTATGCTTCTCTGGATCATTTACCCTTATATTCAATTTTTGGAAGTCCTCAATGTGCTCTACCATTGAACCCTTTTGTTTGAGATTTATCAATTGGTTAAAGAAGGTGTGGCTCTTTGTATCCTCATAATGTGTCATCATTTCCTCCGTGAAAATTGACCAAGTGACAAGTGGTTTACGAGAACAAAGCCCTTTATACCATAAAAACGGATTTGGTTCTAAATATAAAGATGCAATATGTACCTTTTGTGGCGGTTGCACATCATGTAGATCAAAATATTGCTCCATCTGTAGTATCCAAGTTACCAGATTCTTGCCGTCAAACTTCCTCATATCTTGATCCAGATTTAAACAGGAACACAACAAATTACAAAGATAATCATAAACACAAAGATGCAGCGGGAATAATACTTCATTTCATTAATGTAAAATACTAAAATATGCTTACAAACAGAAATGGAAATAAACTAGCTAGGGCGATGGTAGCTTATCTCTGAGAAGAGTTGTGGCGGCTACATGCCTATGAACTGTATTACAATGAGGCTCGAAGGCCTATTTATTGTTGAGAAACAATGGAAAACCCTTAACATCCAAAAACCTAACCCTAGAAGATGAAATGCCAAACTGTGGGCCTAGTTTGGGTAAATTGGTACATCAACTTCCCGGGGTCGTAACTTTGGCATACGATCTTTGTTTGACGCATACAATAGCTTGTTAGAAAGATCTATCTGAGCACTACAACTTTGTGAAGAGAAACATCAGTCCATGTACCCATGTTGCTCCCAGATTTCCCAACAAAAAAAGTCGTTTAGGGCCTCAAAACGGCTCCGGAAGTTCAGGACCCGAAAAAACTACTAAAAAATAGTAAATTGTGCTACAATTACGGAAACTAAAAAACTGAAAGAGACAGTTGTGGGGGTCCAAATGGGATAGGTGGGTGGCCACCATCATCCACCTGGATCATTCCTCCCCCCTTAGGAAGCAATGGTCCCCATTGCGTTGAGTTCCTCCTTGAGATGAGGAAATTTCTGCTGAGCTGGGTCCCTGGTGAGTTGTTCTGCAATCTCTGATATGGCCAGTAATGGTGGGGTAGAGGGCATTCCACATTAAACACTTGGTGTAAGCGAAGGAATGGAGGAATCTATGCTCCAAAGCATTTTTTCCCACAACCTTGGTAATGCTGTAAGGACCATGTCAGAGTGGTATGAGCTTCTGATGGGCTCTTGTAAGGCATTCTTTCTGCAGATGTAACCAAACTTTGTCGCCCACTTGAAACTTGTGTGGTACCCCTGTGGGTGAAGAGAAGTTGTTCCTGTGTTTTGCCATGACTGTATCCCTTTGCTGCTACTGCTGCGTGGAGGAACCCTTCGCGGGGGTCATGGATGTGGCAACGATCTTCCCCTTACTTTGGGAGCGAACCAAACAAAAAATGAATTTCCTAGTCTGGGAGATGAGCTTGTTGCCCTTCTTAGCAGCAATCAAAGAGGTGGCGGTAGGTGGGACTACCTCCGGTATCCTGTATAATGAATTACCCAAAGAAATAATAATAGCACGAGGCCTTAACTCATACACAACATGTCGCCTCCACAAGTATGGATGACCTAATAATACATTGCAAACATCCAGAGGTGTAACTTCACACAATCTATGAAGGGCTTGATGCTGTAGGGAAGGCAACACTGCTGGCGAACTCGGAGATCTCATCCTTCGTGAAGCCACCCGATACTATACAGCTGCGGGTGTGGTGTAGTCGGTAGGCCCAATTGCTTCACGACCTCTGCTGAAATGAGGTTCTTCTGGCTCCCACTGTCAACAATGAATTACAGTGGTGAACCCTTTACCCACATTTGTGAGTGGAAAATACACTCCCCCCCCTCTGGATCTTCACGCTCATTCTTTTGGATCTTGGTGGTGGCAACAGTGGTGCTGGGCTCCGCATCAATGATCTGCTTCCCTGTGCCATTCCCCTTGTTGGGTTCTGACTCAAGGTTGGAACATGCATCTGACTCGGAAACCTTCAACTCAGCCACCAGCGACTGCTTGGTCCGACACTCACTTTTGTTATGAATGGGACTCTTGTGGAACTCACACCACTTTCCTGTGTCCTTCTTCGACTTCGTGGTGTTGTTCTTTTCTTGCAGCTTCGATGGGTTGTCTTGGCTCACCCTGCCTTGGCTTTGTTCTTTGGTCTTCATATTTGCAGATCCAAAGTATCGCTTCTTTTGTTTCAACTTCTGCTCGATTTTGACAACGTATCGGTATGTCATGCCGAGCGAGGAGATGTTCAGGAACTCCATCTCTTCCTGGATGTACCTATGTAGGCAACCGCGGTATTTGAGTACCAAATGTAGCTTAGAATCCTTGATACCCTACTGTGTGCGAAGGGTATGAAAAATGTTTGTGAACTCTGGCACATCTTGGTCCCTTCCCTACCGCAACGTGGTCCACTTTATGTATTTGTCCTCATAGCTTTTGACAGGGTAGTACTGCTCCTTGATGGCATCCCGGAAGGAATTACAAGTGGGTGTGACTAAAAATAGTGAGCCCGTACTTTCATCCTTATGCTCGTAGTAGGTTTCCCACTAGTCCTTGACATGGGGGGCTGCTTTGAGAAGAGCGAAAATAATATTTTCCTCATCGGAAAAATCATGAACAGAAAAAATACCCTTCTAGCATATTTAACCATTTATCTACGACATCTGTGTCTATTTGACCCTCAAATATGGGGACTTCAAAATTAACTTGTACCTTAAAGGGTGCGACATTTCTAGAGTAGCTGTTGGAAGCTGATGTGTCGCCTCTGGGTAGCCGTTGAAGGATCTGCGCAAAGTTGTCCATCATCGCATTCCTTTGTTGCTCGAGGGCTTCTTCGAGCAAGATTTTGATAGGATCTTTTGCCCCCTCGTCTTTCTTTTCATCCACCATGGGAGGTCGTCGAAATTTGCGAGACTGGCCTTGCAAAGGTTCGACCAGTTCAAGCCCTCACTCCTTATATCTCAACCTCGTTGGGGACATGCAAAGAAAAACAAAGAAAAAGCAGACCGCTCTGATACCACTGATCCAAATTTAAACAAGAATGCAACAAATAAAAAAGATAACCATAAACACAAAGATGCAGTGGAAATAATACTTCATTTCATTAATGTAAAATACTGAAATATGCTTACAAACAGAAATGGAAATAAACTAGCTAGGGGGATGGTAGCTTATCTCTAAGAAGAGATGTGGCGGCTACATGCCTCTGAATTGTGTTACAACGAGGCTCGAAGGCCTATTTATTGTTGAGAAACAATGGAAAGCCCTTAACATCCAAAAACCTAACCCTTGAAGATGAAACGCCAAATTGTGCACCCTATTTGGGTAAATTGGTACATCAACTTCCCGGGGTTGTAACTTTGGCATACGATCTTCATTTGACACGTACAATAGCTCGTTAGAAAGATCTATCTAAGCACTACAACTTTGAGAAGAGAAACATGGGTCCATGAACTGATGTTGCTCCTAGATTTCCCAAAAAATGTCATTTAGGGCCTCAAAACGACTCCAGAAGTGTAGGACCTGAAAAACTACTAAAAATAGTAAATTGTGCTACAATTACGGAGATTGAAAAACTGAAAGAGATAGTTGTGGGGGTCCAAATGGGATAGGTGGGTGGCCAACAACATCCACCTGGATCATATCTATCTTTGAAATATGGTGGGTCTTTAATCCAACATTAGATTATATGAAATCGTGATTAACATTTCTTTTGTTTTCATCATGAGTTCTCTTTTTTGCCTTTTCGTCATTAGAAAGCCTTTCTTGTAGTAACTTTGTCCCACCTTCCTTCAAAACTTCCATGTCTTTCTTCAATTATGCTTCTATACCATCGATATTAGCTTCCATGGCATAGATAAAAATATTTATCTTAGCTTCGATCACTTTCTTCAATCATCCATCGAATTTTGCTTACTAGGTGTTTCTATTCTCTTGAATCGAGTCATTCTTTTTCTTACTTTTAGGAGCTTGATATTTAAATTATTGTAACTCTGTAATTTTGAATCTCCGAGTTCTGGAATTTTGGCCCATGATAGTCCTTTGAGTCCTCTTTCCAACCCCACAAGTCTATTTGAGATTGGATTCTCCAAGAGAGGGTTATGCCCAATCTCCCATGATGGTCTGATTGTAGACTATTTCAATAGAGCGAACTTGTACGACGTGCCATGTGTCACTGTTTTGACCTTCGGCCCTGAAAATGATACCCAACAAACTACAACCCATCCTATTTTTGTCACTTTTTACAAAATTTGAATATGATGTTCAGAGAGAAAGTTATGACGATTTTCCCAAGGTCACCTGTTTGAGATGGAATTCAGGAGCCTGCAAAAACCCTAACTTCCTTAGCTCATATCTCCTAATATATAGCGAGACAAGATCTGAAATTCAGAGATGGGGTTCATCACAATTTGGGCTCAAATGGATTTTAATTTCATCTTCTGAAGCTTCGTAGAAAAATGTTATAACAAAAATTTCACGATGGCCTATTTGAAGCAACGAAACCCTAGAATCCAAAGCTCTGATACCAAATGTTATGTAACCAGCTGACAAAATAGAAGAAAATATAGATCAATGATTTCAAAATAAGCCTTTTCGAGGGTGAAAACTCCTTTAAATTACACAAATGAATAATTCTTGGATGATACAAATGACAAGACCTCCTTTCTACATAAAGGAGTCTAAGGGGTCACAATATAATCAGAGTCGACATAACAATAATATTGTAAGGGCACAACAATAATAATAGTGGGCTTCTATGGGGTACAATAATAACAATATGGGGACTACATGGGCACAACAATACAATAAGGAGGTTGCACTAATAACAATAAGGGGCTACACTAGTAGTATAGGGACCTAACAATTTCTTTTGTTCTCATCATGAGTTTCATCTAATATCTTTTTGCCATTAGGAAGCATTTCTTGTAGCAACTTTGTCAAACCTTTCTTCAAACCTTCCATGTATGCTGTTAAACCATCCTTCGAACCTTCCATGTTTTCTTTTAATCAATCCTTCAAACCTTTTATGTAACCATTCTTCAAACCATCCATCTTAGCTTCCATTTCATTTTTAGTTACTCTTTGCGAGAGCGAAATTTGTTGCACTTGGTCTCATAATGTTGATATATCATGTTACATTTCTTCCTCTTCTTCTTGCATCATAGTAGATCTTTTTGGTTTCTTACTAGGTGTTTCCATTTTCTTGCTTCGAGTCATTTTATGATCAAACAATGATATTTATGCTTCACTATGCCCCTTAAATCACTTCAAATTTATTTTTGAAACAAAACTTATGAAAACTTAAAAAAAAATACTCACCTTTTTCTTGCTTTGTAGGAGCTCGTTATTGAATCTATTGTAGCTCTGTAATTTCAGATCTCCAAGGTGTCCCACAAGTCGGACTGAGGTTGGATTCCTCAAGAAAGAGTTATGCCTGATCTCCCATGATGTCCTGATTATAAACTAGTTTAGTGGAGAGAGAGTGGATGGAGTTCCATGTGTCACTGTTTCGACCTTTGACCCTAAAAACAATATACAAAAAAATAGACTCTGTGCACTTTCAGTCACCTTTTACGAAATTCAAATTCGATGCTCGGAGATAAAGTTATGATGATTTTACCTATGTCACCTATTTAAGATTGAATTCGGGAGCCTGCAAAAACCCTAACTTCCTCAGATCATATCTTTGAAATTATAGCGAAATAAGCTCTGAAAGTTTTACACAAATTTCACCGTGATTTTGTATCTACGTGGTTGAAATTTCAGCTTCTGAAGCTTCGTAGAAAAAAGTTATAGCGAAAATACCTAGATGGCATGTTTGAAGCAACGAAACCCTAAAATCCAAAGCTCTGATACCAAATGTTATGCAACCAGCTCATAGAATAGAGAAAACATAGATCAACAACTTGAGAAATAGCTTCTTCAAGGGGGAAACCTCATTTACATCACATAAATGAAATTCTTGGATGATACAAATGACAAGACCTCCTTTCTATATATAAGAGTCTAAGGGGTCATGATATAATTAGAGCCTACATAACAATAATAATGCAAGGGCACAATAATAACAATAGTGGGTTTCTATGGGGCATAATAATAACAATAGTGGGTTTCTATGGGGGTTAAAGAAGATATTAACCACAAAAGTCTTAAATCTAGGATACCTATTTAGTAGTTCATCATCCTCAACATTCTTCCCTTTGTCACTGGAAATATGAACTGCAAAAAATACACATCCCTTCCAGCAACTGCGTTTTACCTACATAGTTGTAACCATTTTCACTGATGTAGGCTTCTTCTTTCTTTTCAAGGTTCTCCTTTCCCTATCATCATCCAGATACTTAATAACATTGTCATAACAATCTACCTTAGTCCCATGAATGAACAACCAATCCATGCCCAAAAGCATACTGTATGATCACAAAGGAAGAACATTTATATGTGTTGATGTAGGCATATCATTTAGCTTAAATGCAAAAGATCTCACCCAATGATGAACTCTTCTCTTAGTCCCTGTAGCCAACTACACCAATCAAGATTTTGCATGCACTTCTTTATTCAAGCAACACTTATCCACTAGATTAGGACTAATATAATTATAATTAGATCCAGGATCAATCAAAATAGAAACAAATTGATCATGAAGCTTACCTTCCATCTCAATAATGGATACATGATGATCAACCTAACTATTATCCACTGCTGCATAAATTTGAGGAATACTCTGACCAACATCCCTAACTGTCTGTGCCTCCTAAGCACTATAAATTTGAGGCCTGCCACCCTAGTGCAATGGACAATCTCTCCTATGATGCTCTCCATCACAAGTCCAACATTGCAAAGGCTTCCTGCCATCACCCTTATTCTACTCCTCAAGCTAGAATCCATGTCCTTTGTCAACTACATTGAACTTGTTATAAGGTGCTACATGCTCCTTATCACCTGCATACTGAGGTGCTCCTCGCTTCTTAGCCCACTTCCCTTTAGTCTTCTCATTACCTTTCCAATCCTTCTTAGGCTCATACTTACACTTAGACTACTTATAACAATGCTTCAACTTCCCGATGACTTCCTCTAATGACGAGGCTCATCATACTCTATTTGATCTTTAAATGCCAAAGGAAATCCACTGATGAAACTTTGGACTTTTTTCTTCTCATCCTTGAGGTAGGGAACATACCTCAACAACTCCAGGAACTTAGTCGTGTACTCTTCATCTGTCATAGAACCCATCTATAACTCATAAAATTCCTTATGGAGTCAAAATAATGTGCAGTAATCAATCACAAATAAACAGAGTAGTTGAAACAGGGCGAGGTAGGAAAACTTCTGGATATTACAAAATATTTGAGATATGGATGAGATGAATAAGAGTGGGGATCAATTAAATATAAAGAAACATGTGATGAATTTCATGTTGGATAAACAGGTCATATTTCAAACCTTCAATGAAATCCTTTCCACTTATTATCCCCCTTACTTGGAAAATTTAGATTTATCTGTAGCTATGCTGCACAATTGGTCCTGGTAAGTTTTTAATGGAATCAGTTTTCCATTATAAGTTCTCAAAGGTGGAAGCCCTTTCTTGTGCAATAGATTGGGCATGGAGTCAAAATAATGTGCAGTAATCAATCACAAATAAACAGAGTAGTTGAAACAGGGCGAGGTAGGAAAACTTTTGGATATTACAAAATATTTGAGATATGGATGAGATGAATAAGAGTGGGGATCAATTAAATATAAAGCATACAAAGATGATTTTTATATTTAATTTTAGAAGGAAAACATTTAGATTGCTTAACAAGCGAGAGTAGAGTACTGTGAGTAAATTATACTCATAATCTTCTTGTAAACAATCAAGAAAGAGCATTCATGTAAAAACATTGAAGGAAAGACAATTTTACAAAGAAAGAAACTTCACCATTTATCTAACACAAGAATCCTGAAACAATATTGCCTCTATATTTCTGAATTGATTACTTCAAGCAAATTCCACGGTTTACAATCAAAATAAGGATCTTCTCTTTTCTCCACAATCAACCTTTTCTAGTTTCTTTAAATATTTATAGAGTCTGTCTAAAAAATATTCGGACTTGAAACAAAATTTATTGCAAAATAATATCTACTAAAACAGTGTATATATTTCAAAAATAGAACTAAATAATAGTAATTATGGATTGTCCACATGGGGTAGCTCAAGCGGCAAGGGCCGTGGAAATGAAGTCTCACCGAACCGAAAGTCCTGGGTTCAAATCTTGGGCTACCATACCCCCGTAGAGGGGTACATAATGGACATGTAAATCGGAGAGTCCCGCCCCAGCTTACAAAAAAAAATAGTAATTATGGATTGATTTAGATTTTCTGCACACACTTTGAGGATTGTTGTTACTAACTGTAGCTACAATTCTTCTCTTCTGTTCACTGCTCCTAAAATTTAGAATTTTGTCTAATTTACTCGATGAGCCCCAGTAGTTTATCCCATCTGTCTTCACTAGAATAGGAAAGTTTACCATGTTTCTAAATTTTTCATCCACCTCTGTATATGTTTCAAAAGTTGGTTTATTAAGAAACATGTGATGAATTTCATGTTGGATAAACAGGTCATATTGCAAACCTTCAATGAAATCCTTTCCACTTATTATCCCTCTTACTTGGCAAATTTAGATTTATCTGTAGCTATGCTGCACAATTGGTCCTAGTAAGTTTTTAATGGAATCAGTTTTCCATTATAAGTTCTCAAAGGTGGAAGCCCTTTCTTGTGCAATAGATTGAATTTCCCGTTGAATCTTCTTACCTTGTAGCTCTAACTCTTTACACTTATTTTCTAGTTGTACCATAAAAATTTTATTTGTTAGAACTCTTTTTACCTCCACGACTGTGTCTGTTTTGTCTTGAAATTTTAGTTCTTCGAACTCATCCTTGGTTTTTGAGTTCAACATCTTGATGATTTGATGTGCTTCTGCTAGTCTGTGTTTGATCTCGACCTTTGTTTTTTCAGTTGCCGCCTTGACATTCTATACCAATTCTTCTTGCTCAAATATAATTTGAAATGATGACCATAACTTTGTGAGATTGACATTAATATTATACCATATGTTTTGATTAGCTTCTGCCAATATTTGTACTATCAATGATTGGTCTTCATACTTTTGAATTTGTTGAGTAAGCTAGAAGTTTTTTTGCGATTCTGCGAAATATGCATAGTCAGCTTTAATTTTATTCTCTTCGATTATTTTCAATGTTGCCAACAATCTTTCATTTTCTTGATTGGTCAATGATAAATCTCCTAGAGCTTTCACTATTTTTCCAGAGGAATATACAGTAGTTAACTCGATTCTTTATGTTGAGGCTGTTGTCGTTGTTTGTTGTGTTGATGTACTTGTCGCTGCTAACTATTCCTTTTCTTTCAAAAGTTTCTCCATATTTGTCCCCATCTTCTGAATTTGAACATTTTTCTCAACTATCAACTTAAACAAATTTTATTTCTCTACTTCCAGCTGAGTAATTTCTTTGGCCTATGGGTGCTCTATAGTTGGAAGCTTGAGTTGTTTTCTCAAGGCTTGATCATTAGGATTATATCCTAGCTTGATCACTAAAGCTTCAAGAGCTTTAATTTTGGTGTCTTTGGCCAAGGATGACATTCTTTCTATCTTTAGTGTGAATAAATATTGTTTAGAGAGGTTTGCAGTTTAGAGGTTGCCATGGTTGAGCTTGTTAATGGTGAATATATCATCTCACCAGCCTGTTTATGCAAGTCAATCTGATCAATTGCATGAATATTCTTAGTGTGAAAAGCAAAGACAAATGTTTTGTAATCTTCTGCACTTTTAAGGATTAGAATTGTAGGTTCCAAGAAAGCTAATTAGAACTGCCCCTTCTCTATGTCAAGTGCAGACAACAGTCTGTGCTGGATAGGAGAAGTCTGTTTCCAGAAATTTGAGTAAGTTGTGACCTTTAATGCCTCATTTTTCTTCTTAATCTCTTTGTCCTTGGAAAAAATATTTTGTTGTGTTTCAATTTGAGAAACAAAAGCCTCATGAGACTCTGTTGTTTCTTCAATATGTGCAAAAGAAGTAGTGGGAAAACTTATTAAAACAACTATAGTTTTCTCCTGTGAGCCTTTTTCTTCGGAGGACTCTCCTAGATTGTTTGTCTTCTTTCTCCTTTTGAAAACTAGAAAGTTTGTAGCTTGAGATTATGAGTTTGTGGGAGACATACTTTCCCTTGACCTTTCAGTTTTTTTTTTCTTTTGAGATATGAGTTTGTAGGGATGTCTAACTCATAATATGTTCTTCAGCTTCCTGTAGTGTATTCTCTGCCCACTCCTCCTCATTTGCACACTGCTCTATTTCTGGTTTAGGTGTATGTACATAAGGTGTGGTCCTCTACTCCACTCTTAATTTTGAAATCGTCCCCAAAGGATCATAAGACCATGTGAAACTAAATTTGAATTTCATTTGCTTCAATAAAACATCTGCTTCCTTTGTTTTTTCTCTGGTATTGACGATGAAAGGGCCAATCTTTGCCTTTAGCTTAAATTGTGCTTTCTGCTTTCTTGATACAAAATGTGAGTCATTCATATTCATCATTTTCCTGATGATGATGATGATGGTTAACGTCCACTGAGACCAAACATTGGTCTACCGGAGCTAGAGAAACAAATTATTTATTTTGATTTAAGATTTTGTTCCTATGCTCAAAAAGCTTGGAGAGAAGCCTCCCAAGCTCACTATAATTTTGACATTGTAAAAGGCTAGGAAGGTCAGTATTGTAACAAAGATTGTGAAACTGAGAGCTAATGTGGTTGTACGCGGGGCACACTAAGAAGAAGTGGCTTTCATCCTCGATGTTCCTATTCTCACAGATATGGCAGATCCTTTCCACCATGGCGTTTTAGGAACTGCCCAACGACCTGTTTCACTATGGAGCTTATGAGAATTCCTTCTAATCTTTGCTATATTAATTTTCTTCTTTGAGCTAGTTAAAATAGAGAGATACTTTTGATCTTCTAGGGTGGGGTTGATGACCTTCTTATAATAACTTAATAAATGAATTAATTTCTATATGGTGATTACATTATTCGTTGGTTAAAAGATATAATTTAAAAATTGTAAATTAAATGGAAATAGTTTAGATAAAGACCTCACTTTCATATATATTATATATATATTATTTATTATTTTAAATATATAAGGTATTTAGGGTGATAGTTGGTTATAAATATTATATATTACTAATTAAGTAAAATTAAGATGGATAGATAAACTAAAATATACACAAAAATAAAAAATGAATAAAATTCAATTAAAGAACGGTAGAATAAATAAATTAATAAATAAATAATAAAATTAATAGACCTTAAAAAAAAAAAATTTAATAATAAAATCTATAATCGTTACAATTATCAGGAAGAAATAAATAGAAAGAGCGCCTAACATAAAAAGAAGGAGAAGGACCGGAAAAAGTCCAAAACAAGAAGGACAAACCCTAACGAAAGCAAAGAAGATGAAAAAGGGGG
>APFE030197529.1:118478-167838 GCA_000404065.3 Pinus taeda | reverse complement strand
CACCATCTATAATTATTTCTTTTATATAATTTAAGGTATGATAACTAACTCCCATTAAATTATCCATTTGACTTTTTTAACTGCGGTCCCTAAGTCAAAATTAGCCGTTGGTCAAGATAGTAGTTGGAGGCTCTGCTCAAACTATTTAGCATGCAAAGCTTGATCTGTTTCTTCAACTTGTCCTGACGATGAACCACACTGGTTGGTTCGAAACGCGTCGACAAATGTCTCTCTTTATGTGATTTACGCCGAAGTTCTACTTATAACTATTATGGATCACAGAAGTCTCAATTTAGCAAAGATTCTTATTGACACAAAAACTGACAACTTGTAAGTAGGGATGTCACATCAATATATCCTAATCTTTGTATAATTATGGTAAAGATACTAGTCTCCAACCTTGGCTTGCTGGGTAAGATGTAAATATCTCTTGATTTATGTTGAAATCCTTGGTATAACATCGGTGCTAAGAAGACATAAGGACACACGCGAGAACTAATATACAAAATTACTAAAAGAGTGTTCTTCTGAATTCTTCCTCGCTAAGGAATTCCAATGAATGACTTACAATGGTCTTCCCTGTGCATCCAACTTCTGTAACTAAAACTTGAATCTGTCTGCTTGATGAAATAACAACAAATATATAATAAATGACTCGTGTTTGAATGTAACTTCAGCATAAAACTTCATAAATTTATCATGAATGACATTTGACAAAAACTGACTGTAATTTAAAATGATTAAGGACTTCTGTCCAGTAGAGAAAACTGACAAAAAACCTAATATTACTTCATCTACCCATTGATCAATAGGATAACCTAATAAGAAAGTGACCATAGAAATAACTTTCCTTGACATTTCATGAAAGATAGAATCATAATATGGGGCATTAGTTCTAGGTAACTCGAAATTTTGAGGCAGAAACGACTAAAAAATACGGGCTCGTTGAGGGAAAGTGAGTTTCTGATATAACTCCATGAGTGAATCAGTGGAAAAAGGATTCAAGGGAGCTTGAAGATCAATCTGGAGTGCTTGACAAATTGCTTCAGGTTTAATTGAAAATAGAGTTTCATTGTTTTGGGCAATTACAGCCCTCTGGCTAGGCATATATCTCATATGACACCATGTAACAAATTTAGGAAAAACACGAGTTTGGGGAAAAATGAATTGAGGTAAAAATGATTCCCAAATGCTCAATTCATCGTTTTTTTTTTCTACGTTAAGACTAACCTAAGTACCCACAGGGGATTTGAACCGGTGACTTATCGCAAGGAGTGCCTTAACAACGCACCCATTCACCGTCAATCCAAAGCCCCGTGGGCAAATGCTCAATTCATCGTTGTCATCTAATAACTTTTGGTTTTCCCAATTGTGGATTTCATACAGATCGAACTCACATTGGGTATTTGATATCTTGTACTGTGTGTCGACTAAGGGAAGTTCATCAAGGTTCACAACAAGGGGCAATGTAGGGCTTTCTACAACCATCTTCTCTTTGCCTTTGTGGGATGACATTTCTGATTGTAAATTTAAAGTAGGGAATCGAATTACCAGAATGCAACAATCGTTTGTGTAGGAGGACAATGACGCACTTGCAAATTTCGGGACTGGACATGCACGGGTAAGCAATGATAATAACAGAAAGAGTGTATGCATGGGGATGTGTAGCTTTTTAAATGGGAGGGTTAATAGTTAAACGAGAATATAACCACTTTTGGCACGTTTCATTAAGGAATTTAAACGTTAGCTAGAGGATTTAACCATTGAATGGTCATGTGACTATTGATGGGAGCATTAAATAGTTTTAAACAGTTATATGGCAGGAGCAGAGAGGAGAATTCATGGTGGTGGGAGTGGGAGTAGTTTTCGGGGGGTAGATGGTAAGTTGTTTCGGGGAAGGGAGCCCCAAAATCATCGTGGGTCGGCCACGTATGGTTTGGTGGTTTTCCAAAAGGACACTTTTTGGAGCCCCCTCGAATAACTTTCGATAGTGCGGGGGGGGGGGAACTTTGTCCTCCGTCGTTGATTCGAGAGGGGACAATCTTGTCCATTCATTCATGCAACCGCTTTATCGAAAAGGACAAAAAACGTCACATTGTACATTTATTTACAAATCAAATAATAATCCTCCACTGATAGTAGGATTAAAAATGATAAAATGATTTATGGCAACATTTAAATTAGTGCGTCTTATTTTTGGGACATTTTTATTTATTTATTTTTATATATTTTCTTTTGTCCTCTTTTATTCTTTTCCTATTTTTTTTCTTTCTTTCCTTATTTTTTGTTTTATATTTTTTTCTTTCTTTCAAAAAGATAAAAACAACTAAAGTAAAAAATTAGTTACAACATCCCTCAAGAGATATAGCAAGACGAACATACTTTGATCGCTATATTATAGAAGCCTAACAAAACCGATAATAATCTGACATCCCTCAAGAACTAGAGACCACTCAAGTGCTTACAAACCACCTTAGGTGTTCAATCCCTGAGTTGGAACTCTTTTTCACATAGTTTAACCTCCAACCACACCCACAAGACTACATGCTTCCAGTTGGAAGGCTATAACCACACTCACAATATTATTTGTGTGTGGTTATGGCCCAATTACCTAGTTCAGCACATGCGGTCACGAGATCTATGCCACTTTTTCATGAAATCCTCCAAACCACTACCCAAAAGTGCATGTAACTTTCCAAAATCATGATTAAGATGACAATAATGCCAAACATTCAAACTTGAACATGATCTTGACCATGACATGCTTAGAACACAACAAACATTTCATCAAACACATGTTAAACATGAAAGCTACAGGCCATGAATGCATATATGATCATAAAATTTTGAATTTCATCTGAGAATCACCAGGAAGGCTCCAAGCCCTCTCTAACTAGCTGCAACAACACTTGTTAGTCCATGTATTCATCAACCATCTAGTAACTTAACAAATCATGAACAAGAACTATAGCTAGAACACATCATGTAACCAAGTATATAACTAGAATAGAGACCATAACAAATCAACCCTAAGTCAACATGATAACCAGCACAAGTGCTCATAGATCACAATAGGAAAATAACTCTTATTAATCATATGAAAATGACAACCAAGTCAGGGACTTCCACGTACCACCCGACCATATATTGGGTTGAGCCAAGTCATTCTTTTAGCCAATCACCCCCACACCATATTCCTAGCATGAATGTGGGATCATAAGGGTTAAACCAAACCAAAACCAACCAGGGCTTTCAGAGGCCAAAAAATATCAACCCTCAACCATAATGATCTCACATATATGGTCCAAAAATCACTAACATCAACCATATCGGTCTCTACCCAAGTTGTCCAGGGCTCTAGGAATTAGTAACTCAACCCAAGTTTTTTTAGGGCTCCTGAGCATTTGTTCCAACCCACAGCCATAGGGAACCTGAGAGCCAATCAAAAAAATGAAAAACAAAAAAAAAAGACATGGGAAACCCGCAACAACATGACTATCCAGGAAATGGCAAGGCAAGGATGAAACCACTATCAATCCAGGAAAATATCCATGCCAATGACAACACATAACCAAGGAACCACATGCATATACCATGCATCCAAAAATCAGCAAGGAAATCACACATGCAACCTGTGATCTACAAATTATCCTTGTTGTAGTTGTTGATCCAACTATCCCCCTTGCGCTCCCTTACTTTCCTTTACTTTCTTTCTCTAATCCAAGTGAATGCTAGAGTGCTCCAAGAATGCTCTAAGTGTGCAAGAGCATGAGAGAATGAGAGTATGAAAGGAGAGAACACAAATTGAAGAGACAAAAGATGTGGATTGTTTCTCTAATGCCTTTTTTTATTATTGATGTCTCCTTTTTTCTTCATTTTCCTTCATTTTTTCCTCTAATTTCCCTTGCATGAAAATTTGTGCCTCTTCACCTTCCTTTTCTCCTATTTTCCTTTATTTTCAAAATTAAATTCCATTTATTGTCTCTTTGCCTTTGCTAATTTCCATAGCCATTATTAATCACAAGTGATGCCCACTATAATGTTTTCCCAACATTCAACTTGGAATATGTGTCCCATGACCTTGGTATTATTTTATTTACATTGAAAAATCAACCAGGGGTTGTTATAGGTTTGCACTTTTAAGGGTTCAATCCCTCTTTATGCTTGATATATCCAGGTCTAAGATGGATTTATACTTTTTTTCTTTCATATTTATGTTATGAACCTTAAAATTTACTTTATATTATTCTAATAACACTGCATAATATTATTTGGGGAAAAGCATCGCATAATATTACATATTATCCATACTAGGTTGTACATTTCCCCTTGCTTCTCTTAGTGTGATTAAGGTAATTAATAAAACCAACATGCTAGCCACCATTATGGTAGCAATTTTATTTTTACAAAGAATGAAATTATCAAAAGTTGAGCATGATTTCCCCCTTAGTTGTTAGAGTTTGCCTTAGTCACCATGGTAGCTTTGGGAGGTCTTTTCATATCTTAGGGAATTGACATTCTTCATTCTATTTTGCAATGATATTTGTAGTAACTTCTTATCTCTCATAGGGGTATATTGATATCAATAGTTGTGTGGATCTATTGGTTTAGTCTACATATCTTGTCACGAGTGCAAGCAAAGGACTCACCTCTACATCTCATTCATATTGTGATTTTGGTATATGTGGTAGTCTTCAAATTGTTGGTGACATATCTAATGGCAAAGGAAAGATCATGTTGTTCAAAGAGGAAAACATTTCTAAGAAAACTTGACCATATTTTTGTTTAGAAGATTCCACCTAGTGTTGAAAAGAGAAGCCTTTGTGTTCTAAAAGTAAGCCCTAATAACATAGTGGCTAAGATACATGTATCTCTAAAATAGTTGAATCATGGTTGGATAATCATGGGCATCCACTCCTAATAAGGTAAATGAAATATTATTTTTGCAAAAGAGAATTCTATGCTTTTCTATTCCAACCAAAAGAATATCAAGACCTTATGTTCAAAAGCAAAGCAAGCCACATTTTAGGTGCCCCCAAGGACTATAATTAAATTTTTGGATGCTTGATTTCAAGCACTATGAGGATGTTCCAACCCAAGTTTTTATTTTGGCAAAGTTGTTGCATCTTCTATTAACCTACTGAAATGATCACACCTTGCAATCCATAGGCAACATTGTAAAAAAACATAAAGAATTTGATGAACCAAAGGAAATTCAATACACTTGTGGCAAAATCTAGGTGGATGTGGATTTGGATAAAGGTATCTTAGAGGCTATCCAACTCAACTTAGAAGGATGGATTTACATTCAAGACTTAGGCTATTACTAGTGGCCCTTTAAATGTAATAAATCTCATAAATATGGCCATTTCATGAAAGGTTGCAAGAATTGCAACTCAAAATTGATAACTTTGAAATAAAAGAAGCAATAATACATGTAATAAGTAAATAATAGGAAAAGAATACAAACACAACATGTTAAAACAACCACCTCGAAACAATAATAATACTAGTCAATAGATTCACCACCCATAAACATTAGGTCACAATGATCAAGGGAATCATATACATGATGGCTAGATTTAAGAGAACATATCAAATCAAGAAATTCAAAGAACATGACAACATTAGAAAAGAAGAAACAACAATAATGATGATTTAGGGTAATAATTTAGAGTCTTCGTGTATTCTCAGTAGGGAGAATTTCTTTTAGTGGGAGATTTCAATGCTAGAACAACAATCCATTAAGCTAGTATTCTTTGTTATGAAGAGGATCACAATCCTATTTGGCTCACTAAAGAGGAGAATCCCCAATGGTTGAGATGTTCAAAAGATGATAAAGTTAGCAATCATTTTGGAGAGGAGTTTATTACGTTGTGTGGTGCTTTCAACTTAATTATTTGCAATGGTTTAAAAAGTGGAAAAGGCCTGAGAACTTCACTTGCAACACATAAATGGGGCAAGTGTAGTTGACTATGTGATTTTTTCACAAATATTAATAGAAAATAGAGACGAAGTTAATATTGGAGAGCATATTTGGGACTTCTAATTAGACCATAACCCAATCCATATAAAGCTATCTTGGCTAGAAGAAAGGCAACATAGGAGAAAAACCCAATGTTCTTGAAAATCACTATCAAGGGGCAAGATTCCTCTATCACAAGAAAATTGTAATATTTTCAAGATAATGCTAGAGACATCAATTCAGAAGGGGAAAACTAGTTCCCAAAGCTTCAACAATCATGAGTTAACAAATATAATTCAAGATGCACTTGAGAAGTGCAAAAGAGCAAAAAATAGGAAATCAAAATCAAATTGTTTTCATGTAAATGCTTGGTTTGATGAGGAATGCAAAATGGAAAGGAGAACCTTGAAAAAGGTAGTGAAGGAGAAGATGAATGTAAAGTTATATAAGCAAATTTTAAAAAGGAAAAAATATGAGTTCATTCAAACAAGGCGAGAAGAGTTAATATATCTAAGCAAGAATAACCCAAAGCTTTTCTGGTAAGAACTTCAACCAAGGAAGAAGAAAATTGAAATTAATATTATAGTCAATCAATGGTTTGATTATGCAAGACAACCATATGAGAAAGAATCATAGGTTGAGCCTCCCCCTAGGATCAACACAAGTACAAAGATTTTCACGTTACAAGAGCTGGAGATTGGAATTAATAAGTTGAAAACATGAAAGGAAAAGGACTTGGTTGAACTTTAAGAAAAATATGTAAAATGGGGAATGCACACTCTTGCACTGCACATCACAAAAATATTTAAAAACATCATTTGATAAGGATTCCCAAGAGACTGTACAACTAGCCTAGCAATACCGCTTTTTAAAAGCAAAGACATTAATAATCTTTCCAACCATAGAACCATTATGATTAACCCTTTGTTTGCAAATCTTTTTAGTAGCATGGTAGAAAATAGAATTAGTAAGTGGGCATAAGTAAAATAAAAGAGGGAAAAAGGGCAAGCGAGTTTTAGGCCGAAGAATTCTATAATGGATCATGGTATCATGTTGAGACACATTATTGAAAAGGTTTGGGGGGACAAATAAGAAGTATTTTGTTGCTTTGTTGACTTCAAAAGGGCATTTGAAAAAGTTCCTAAAGATAAGTTTAGGCGTAAAATGGAATAAATTGAAATTACTTTTCATTATAATTTTGTTGTCCATAGGCTCTATGGAGAGGTGAAAGTAAAAATTAGAACTTCAATAGGCATTTCAAAAAGCATTAGAAGTGACATTGGAGTCAAGCAAGGATGCCCTTTATCCCCTACTCTTTTTGGTTTATATATGTATAAACTGGAAAACTGGCTAGATTTGTAAGGTGGAGATGGTGTTTGGTTGGGGGAGTTTGTGATAAAGCTTCTTTTATATGTTGATGACCTTGTATTGATTGCTAAATTGACTTATGGATTACAGATGCACCTATGTGCCCTTGAGCATTTTTGGAGAGTAGTGGGGATGCAAGTCAATCCCAGCAAGACCAAAATAATAATTTTCTCTAATAAAAGGAAGTAGAGCCAACATACTTTCCTCTTTGAAGGAAACATTCTTGAAGAAGTAAATGAGTACAAGTACCTTGGGATTGATTTCAACGACAAGGCTAATTAGGAGGATTGTAGAAAGAAGATAATTTAAGGAGGGTAGAAAGCATTATATGTTGTTCAAAACATATGTAGAGAGGCAGAGTTATGAGATTGGAAAATGATTAAAGTGCTTTTTGGGTTCCTAGTTTGTCCAATGATGTTATATGGGTGTGAACTGTGAGCTAGTAGCATCCCCATCTCAAAATGGAAACAATGTGAGAAAATCCAAAAATGATTGATCATGAGCAAGTTCAAAACAAAAATGTTTGGTTCCTTATGAGATAATGTTGAGTGAAACAGGAACAACTCCCATCGAAGCAATTGCTATGGTGTATCTCATAATATATCTAAAAAGATTTGAGCAAGTAGGAGTAGGTAGATGGCATATCTTGAATGAAGGCATGAGTGAAAGAAAGAAAATGTGGACGAGTCAAAACTACGAATGGATGTAAAAATGGAATATCTACCTCAATGCTTGTCCCGCTATTAGTAAGGAGCTAAAGAATTTGGCTATGGAGAAGTTTTGTAAATGTGTTTGGGGAAAAGAGTTGGGTAGAAAGAAGAAGTATTATGTTGAGGAATTCAACCCCATGTGTGATCTCCAACAAAAAGAATACATTGGAGCTAACATTTCGTGGAGAACAAAAAATCATATTACTCAATTAGAAACTATCTAGCATCAACTTCAGTGTCAAATGGGATGGTGGAAAAGGCTTAAAAAAGCTTGGTAAGAACGAATGTGTACATTTTGCACGTGTGGGGCAGTGGAATAAAAAAAAACATTTCATTTTGGAATGTGATGCTTTCAGAGACATTAGGGACAATTATGGCAATATGTTAGTAGTGGTCTCTTGGCATTATCTTTTTAATGAGGAGACTGTTACAATGTTGGGCCAACTCATCCTCAATTTGAATAAAAAAATAATTGAATTGCAAAAGGCAAAAAGCAAGGAGGCTAGTGGTCCCATAGACTATTTTTAGTCTCATGGACGTTAAAATATCATACCATATCATATTTTGAAGAACTTAGGAAGTAGTAAGGATTTGTGACTTTAAATAAAAAAATGCTAGACTAGAAAGCACAGCTAAAGAGTGGATTATAAATTTAAAATAAAAACTCAACCCCAAAAAATCTAAACACATATATAAACATTATAAAACAATAATGAAAAATCAACTTTAAAGATGTTTTTGGTAAGAAAGCCTAACAAATCATTGAAAGTAGTTAAAATAATACTAAACATCCCTAGCTTTAGCCATAACCGCCCTTACAAAGAGAAGCAAGTATAAAAATGAATTCAAATAGTTTAAAGAAACTAGCCTAGATTCATCTTAACTTCGATCTACCAAGTGCCCAAAGGGATCAAATCTCTCTCTTGAGGTGTAAACCTCTTTTCGAGTGAAATTAGATTTGATTTGGACGCATGGTAGATCCAAATTTAAGATGGATCTAGGCTAGATTAATTATTAGCCTTTAAATAGGCCACATTAGAGAAGAATACCATGAGAAAATTCCATAGGTTAAGATTACCATGGGAAAGAACATAGGTTATTTTTTTAATTCAATTTTATTTTGACTGAGTCAAAATGTTAAACATTACATCTCTACCATATTGCGCTGGAGAGCGTCTCTCGACACAACAGGTGTTACAGTTCTTGCCATTGAAGTTAGAAACTATGCAAATTGAATCCTAGAGTCTCACTTTAGTTGGAACTAATAAATTAAGATGTGAAGTGGATAAATTAATTGCTTGCTTGAGCATAAGGATTTGCATAAATTTGGGTGGGTAGTAACCACTAGTAAGTCTACACATTTACAATTTTTCTCCTACATAAGTGCTTAGGAAAACATAAATAATGGTGGGAAGCAACTCCTCTTAGTTATATTTATTTACATCTCATTCCTATCCAATTTTTATGCTAAGACTTGCTTAAATTATGGTGGGAAGTAATTGATGGTAAATATGTTATCTATGCAAGAATGAGCTATTTTCAAGGATTCTATATTTGGATGGTTTTTGCAAAGCTTAAGAATACGAAATCACTACACAAATATCTAAAAATCAAGCATGACACAAATATCTAAAAATCATGCAACAATATTGCAACAATATCCATAAGTTATGGCATAAAATATGCGAGGCAATTTTCCACATGACATCATATTGTGAAAAGGCTACGATAAAACCTTCAAAGTTGTGGTCTAATCACATGTTTGAAAATTAGTATAATAATATTGAAAAATAATATTTACTTTTCAAAGCTAAGCATAATAAGTTGCATTGATTAATGTTAAAGTAATATGGTCAAGAGGCAAATTGATTGTTGGAGTCTTGTCTTGGGAGGGACTAATACCAGTGTAGATCCATCTTAAATTTGAATCTATCAAATGTTGAGAGGGATCAAACCTCTCAAGGTGCAAACCTCTTTTTTTAGTGCAAAATTTGAGGAAAGGTTAGCACTGTAAGACATTTGATCCGTCTTGGCGCTCGATAGATTTGAAGTTAATATGGATTGTCACGCCCCCATGGATGACACACGAGTCTAAGTCTGTTGAGTCATTGAGGCATGCAGCACCAACGAGGTTCATTGTAAAGGCGAGACCTACTTACAACTAATTTCTCTCAGACTACACCTACAAGCTCATACACTCCTTAACGTGCAGTACCTACTCTACGTTGCAGAATTAAACATTGCATCTACTTACACAAGTGTACTACTTCTTCTTTGATTTACGTGTTATGTGCAAAAATTAAAAAGCAACATAAACTTAACAATGCAGTAGTGCGATAAACAATTAACCAACATAACCCAACAAAAGCATGCAAAAAGTTTACACATAAACTTCTTCTTTATTATATTATAGAATTCAACTGTATTACAATGGGACAACTACGCCAAGTTTTAAACAACTCCTGGTCGTAGCCTTATACTTCAATAATTTACAAGAAACCAGTCCAACAACCAAAACAAGGGTAGCCTACGAATTCAACTTGCACAAGTGACCAAAACTTCAAACAATGCACAATTTCATGCCTTAGCTCACCCAACGTGAGCGCATTCCCATCTGTGCCTTTGTTCTTACCTTGCCTGTGTTTTGTTGCTTTATACTTCGATTATACTTCTACGTCTTATTTTTATGTGTTCATGTGACCTTGTAATCTACCTCTCCCCAACCTCATGAACTTGCATTTATACCTAGCAATTCCTTAAGTTGGGTGGTCATGCCCTTTGGGCTGACTCCCATCTATTTCTCAAGCCGACTCGCCTGTTTAACATTAAGCACACCCCATCGCCTAGTCTCTTTGAGTGCATGACACACATTCGCCCATCCCCGACTCCCTACTTGTGCGGGCGTGCGATACCTCATGCCTTCCATCGCACTCAACCTACCTGACATGTTCTTTGCATCTAATTCATATGTTTGTCCACGCGCACTTGGTCCACATGCCCAATGTGTGACGCCCGTGTGCTTGCCTGTGTCTTGCATAATCATTTTTCCATCAAAGGTTCTCTTAGACACCTGGTTGGGCGCTCAACTAATCATGGGGCATTTGTGCCAACTCAGGGTCCTGATATCCTCCCCCACCTCAAGTCATTGTCATCCTTAGAAATCCTATACTCTGCATTAAATTTTGCAATCTCCTTCTTCCATCTCCACAATGAGTCTATTTCCAAACCACTTTCTTCTGGTGCATCCTTCCAATGCAAGTACTCCTTCTTCATGCCACTCCTGACTCCAATAGCCCTGGGATCTAAGATCTTCTCCAAAACTAAGTCTGGTCGGGCTACAATCAAGGTTAGTCTATGCAGTGGTGTTGCTCTCTCAGGGTCACCCGTGTCTAACCAACACTTCCTCAATTGACTCACATGGAACACATGATGCTTGGAACTCATATGGTGAGGCAACTCCAAGTCATATGTGACCTCCCAAATATTCCTCTTCACCCGATACAGACCCTCTAACTTCCTTGTCAAATATTTCTAAGTCCCCTTCAATGGTGGAAATTTATCTTTCATCATCCTTAGAAAAACCATATCTCCAACTTCAAATTGTGTGTCATCTCTATCCTTATCTTCCCATTTATTCATTCTATATGTTATATCTATTAAGTGCACTCATGCTAACTCCAAGGAATCATCCCATGTTGTCAAGAACTTCTTCGAATGCGGAGTATTCACATATCCTTGTAGTAACATAGTGTTGGATGCGATCAAAATTTGTCCTTTGACTAACTCAAACAAATTATACCTTGTTGCAAAACTCTTCTATAGCTTATAGTTGAGTTGTGTTATATCCTACAAATCCAACCAATTCTTCTGATCATCCCTCACACAGTGTCTCAAGTAGTCCTCCAACAAAGAGTTGATGCATTCAATCTGTTCATATGTCTACAGATGGTAACTCGAACTATACAACAACTCTATCCTAACTAGCTTAAACAACGTGGCCCAAAATTTCCTTGTGAACCTCATATATCTGTCATACACTATACTCAACGACATTCCCCAATACTTCAAAATGTTCTTAAAGAACAACTACGTTGTCTTCTCTGCTCCACGTGGCATATTCGTTGAAATGAAGATGGCTTACTTGGAAAAACAATCTATAATGACCATGCTCCCATTATACTCTTGTACATGTGGCAACTGAGTGATGAATTCCATCGAAACACTCATCCACGGTCTCTTTGGAATTGACAAAGGTTGCAATAACTCTCCCTGTCATTTGGTGTTTGATTTGTCCTATTGAAAAATGATGCAAGTCTTCATGTATTCCTCTACATCCTCTCTCATCCTCTCCCAGAAATATCCTTCCTCCAGTAACACCAAAGTTTGATGTTGCCCTGGGTGGCCAAACCAAGGAGGACCATAGTATTCCTTCAAGAGTTATCTCCTAAGTCCTGATGACTTTGGAACATAGAGACAATCACCATAGAAAAAGAGTCGACCTCCACAAAGAAATTTCTTGTCTTTCCTTCCTTTGCTTCATGATAATCTTAGTCTGACTGTCTATCTCTAGACTTGCAGGAAGTCTGCTCTAGAACTCATCATTCATACAAATATGACTCTCACTTAGTTTAGCATCGTCTTCTTCCTCCTTAATCACAACCAACTATGCCTTTCTGTTGAGGGCATATGCTATGACATTAAGTCTGCCCTGCCTGTAATCAATTGTAATGTCAAATTGTGCAAAGAAATCATGCCAACAAGCCTGCTTCGTAGACAACTTTGACTAAGATGAAAAGTTATTCGTTGTAATGTTATCAGTATTTACAGCAAATAGTTTCCCAATCAAATAATCTCTCCACACTTGAAGACAATGGATGATTGCAGTCATCTCTTTCTCATGAATTTGATATCGTCACTCTCTTTCCAACAATTTCCGACTCGCATATGCCACCGAATGTTCATCCTACATGAGCACCCTCCAATTGCAAAGTCATAAGCATATGTGTGCACCTCAAACTTCAGTATTGGCATTGTCAGCATCCTCTCTTCAGGAAACTTCAGTATTGGCATTTCACCATCCTCTTCTTCAATTATTCAAAGGCTTCATGACATCTCTATGTCCAATTCCATTTGTTATATGAAATTTATGATTGCGGACAAAAACATCTCCCCTAGGTTAATGGCTAACCTAGAATAATAGAGAGTCAAGGAACCCAATGCTTTTCCTTAAAGTAAATAGATGACAAAGTGAGGCCTACTTGGAATCCTTCGCACACTTCGCTCTTTCTTTAGCTTGGAAGCTCCAATCCTAGTTCCAAATGCCAAAATTAGAACCTGCACAGTCAAATAACACAAGCAAAGAAACTACGAGATCTATGCAATATCATCTAAATACTTCATTCAATAGATCAACATGGTATTGAAATATATGAAATAACAACATCACATATAGAAAACAATGAATTATTTGCATTAATATAAATGGAAGGAGATTACAACCATAAGTAGCAGTTGATCTTATAGAAGAGCTCCTCCAAGTTGACGAATTGCCCTTTCCTTCTCACAATGTGCACCTCCAATCACCCTAAATGCATGAGACAATAACCACTCACCACAACAACATAAGGGCATAATCACTCTCCAAAAGCCAACCCCCAATCACATAGAAGGTTGGGAATATATAAAGAAGGAAGGTGAATTGGGAGTTCTTATCCAATTACCAATATAGGGTTTGAGATCCACCTTTGATGGAGGATGATCAAAGGATAAGTGGTGAAAACTCCAAAGTAGGGAAGGATAGGACCCAATTTTTTTTTATCCGAGGTAAGTAGTTCAAACAACTTCTGGAAACTCCTAGAAGGGGAACTTTTCAGAATCCTGATCATTCTCCCGGATTTATAGAACTAATGTAGGTGCAAAGGGGAGCAACCTGTTGGTGACTAACATAGGCCACAGTGGAGCAAACTGTAGGTGAATGCACCCCAATAGGCTTACAGGGAGCGTTGGTCCTCAAACTGGCTCAGATGATGCAGTTTAGGGCTAAAACTCTGGGGGATGAAGGGAACATGCTTAGGGATTTGTGCAAGATTGTGAAAAGGGGGACTAACATGTTGGTTGATCCCATTAGGAGGCTCATTGATCGGATGTGACAAAATTGTCTGTAATAGAATCCCCCCTAAAGCACAAAGTCAAAGATGATGACTAATGACTGAAGTGATTTACCTTGTGACAATTTAGGATCAAGGACAACTAGTGAGCTTCATCTGTTACAATACATTTACAACATGACATCTTTGTTTATTGAGGGAGGCATACCCATATGCAGCTCATAAGCTAACATAACATGTATAACGATCGAAAGACGCGACCACAAATGTAACTGGTGGACCCATGCTAGATGATTGTCTATATGATCATGTCCATCATACATTGTGATCTTTGGATAACTCCTAAAATCACAACCCGAATGGATGAAACTAGATTTGAGGGCTTCTATCTCGTTCACACGACCAACCAATGTACATGTCTAACCATTGGAATCAATGAGTTGGAGTCAAACATGGTTGTTCGACACCATCTGATTACCATCCAATGATGTAAGCTGTTAATATACGCGAGAGAAACCACCGATGATGTTAATGGCTCTCAAGGTACTATAGTACAATCTGTATAGTGTGAGTAAATGAGTTGATGTTGAACACCACACATAATCTTTTGGTCGAAGGTCATTGATGTAAACCTGTCATCGAGAGTGAGGAAACTTGCCATTGATGTATGCAAGCACCAAGGTACCAAAGGTGTGTTTCTAAGTCAGCTTCCTGGATGATATGCTGATGTCGACAAGAAGCAACCCGTATGAGGAGGGCCTTGATGTATCCCCCATCAACGATGTTAGAAAATTATATATTACAGAAATATAAACACAGAAAACACATAAAACAAGAGAGACACAGATATACGTGGTTCACCCAATTTGGGCTGCATCCACGAAGAAACAACCAGTCCTTCCTTTTATATTATCCAGCAAACTAAAGAGATACAACGTACAACAGATCCACTGTAATTCCCTCTTCGCTCTCACACAATCTCCTCTCTCTTTCTCACTCAGAATACATATCTACATAGACGCAATACAATTCCCTCATTTATAGCGAGGGGTTGCCTTCTAGGGAAAAAACCCTAAATTAAATATAACTTCTACCGTCAGAACTCCGTCTAATGAACGACTCAGATTGACTACAAAATTACAACATTTTACAAGGCAATTTTACATCTATTTTTAGCTTCGGGGGGTACTTCCCCCGATCCCCCTACCAAGGGTGGCTCTCAAAGGTCGCAACCGCCCCCCTTGGACCCCCCCTGCAGCATAAATAATACGGGCGGCGTTGCCGCCACATTATGAACTGGGGTCCAATATAGTGATACCTCTAAATAAAGAGGATAATCAGGATCCACACCCAAAAAACGACATGAAATAAGTATCATGATTGACACAAAATGATCAAAATGATGCTGACATGGAACTGGATTAGGAAAGGTAGACATGAAATGAAGGCTTAAGAGTATTGTAGCAGAGATCAACTGAATGAATTCTCTTGAACACATCGACAACATTGAATGGAGTTGGAAGCATTGACCCAAAACTAAAATGGAGGCTCTGAACATGGTATAATAAAAAAAAAAAAGTAGATTACCTAACCCAATATCCATGTATATGAAGTGGAAGAGTGTCATTTTCAAGAGTGACTCGCTACCATTTGCAAAATGGAATCCCTTGTTTTCCCAATTTCCCCAACCATACTGATCAATACCTTTTATTTTTTAACAAGCTTGAGGAGGATAACATATTCTTGATCTGTAAGCTCATCCTTCAGATGAATCCCTCCGAGTATATTTAACGAACCCTGAGAATGAGTGGTTCGACTTTGTCATGTTCGACAACTCCATCGTTGTTTGATGTTTTAACAAGTCCAACAAAGGTAAAAATCAACATCTTTTTCACGTTTAGAGAGTTTGAAAAAGAGGCGAAAAAGAAAACTCCAAATGTCCCTTTTCGTAGGTAGTCCCTTAGGTCCGAAAAGGTAGAAAACAATACCCAAGAGAACCTCTTAGTCATGTTCGACTATGGTATTCCTTTTTCGTAGCTAGTCTATCTTAGTTTGTAAAAGGGTTAAAATTATACTGAGTAGATGCCTTTTCATTTACTTTTACGAGTTCGAAAAGACAAGTGCTCAACAATCTTTTCATATTTTGGGAGTCTGAAAAGAGCTGAAAGAGGACTCCTCCTAGAGGAGCGAGTGCTATTAAGGGAAGCAACTAGTTCTGGTGCATATGGAACTGCTTAAAACACATAGAGGTCAAGAGGCTGGCTAATAAGACCACTCATTGCAGTGGTTCCTCGGGAAAGGGTAAAAACCAAGTGAAAGCATATGACCGACCAAGAAGATGGTGATGATTGAATGAGAAAACCCTAGCTCATTTGGAAAAAACAAGCTAATATAAATGGAAATCATGAGGGATAATGTTATGAAACCAACTCACAAAAAGATAGAAAAGATAATTGAATGCCTTAGAATTCAGCCTCTTCGAGGGGGCAACCTCCTTTACATTACACAAATGAACAATTCTTGGATGATTCCAATTGACAAACCTCCTTCTATATATATAGGAGTCTAAGGAGTAACAATATAACCAAGCCGACCTAACAATAATAATATAAAAGGCACAAAAATAACAATAGAGGGATTCTATGGGGCACAATAATAACAATATGGGGACAATAGGGGCACAACAATATTAATAAGGGATACAACTACAATAGTAATGTGGGCATCACTAGTATTATAGGGACCTCACAGATAAAATGGGAATGGTTTCATTTTTACAGAAGCTTGAAACATGGGAAACTATGGTTGAAAGTGGTTTCATTTTTACACAAGATTGAAAAAAGAAAAAACTATGCTTGAAATAAGTTTGCATGCCCCCAACATAATGACTCAATTCAAGGTACATTCCCCCCAAGCTTCATTTCATGTACCTAAGTAGACTATTGGGTACTAATAGGTCGATGGAATGAAGGTTCATTTACGAGATCAAGTGAAAGACTCGATTGGGAATTTACGAGATCTAATAAAAGACTCTAATTGAAAGGGGATTTCTTTCATCCATATGAGGACAAAGGTGAATAGGATGATTCCCTCCACATAACTTACATGGATATTTGACTTTACCCTTTTTCCCATGGACCTTAATATCACTAGTTGAGGGTTTTTTAACAACATGATCTCCAGAAGCTGACGACAAAGGCCGATGTGAGCTTGTGGAGCACACTTCTAATACCTTGGGAATACTAGGACAATCTCTAAGAAGGTAGTCACCCTTACACAACATGCAAGGGAATTTAAGCTTACAAGGCTGATTGAAAGATTTGTCCATACTAGTGTGTTGTAGCAATGGTTGCTTGGTTTTACCACACCCCCACCCCCCCCCCCCCCCTTCCCCTTCTTTCTTCTTCTTCTTCTTATCTTCCTCGTTACTAGAATCAATACTTTCACTTGGTGAAGAGGAAGAAATGGATGAAGAAACAATAGAAGAAGAAGAAGGTAAAGGGTCAACTTTACGATCAACATGAGGTTGATGTTGTCCAGGTGGAGGAGTATTCGGTTGAGAGGTAGTTTGGACATTTGGGACCATAGGGGTTGAAAATATCCAAATTGGCAAACCAATGGTAAATTTGGAAGGGACAATGCTGGCATATAAGGAGCACCAATATTTCCAAAAGAAGGAAAAGGACCAGGATTCCCGTCAGAGGGGTTCCCTTGATTGATAGACTTTGAAACTGTTGCCATTAGTCTCAACCTAAGATCCACTAAGGAGTTGTTCCACAGGGAGGATGTTGTTCCATGGTTAACTAATTGATTTTAGAAATTAGAAACACAACCAAAACAAAGGGGTAACTAGGCATAAAGGTTTACCAAGCAACTGTGAACTGCAATATATAAGGTGACCAACTCGGTTACCTATGGATGGATAAGAACCTATAGGGGACTCCCAAAATATACTTGACAATATGTGGGAGTGTAGTCCGTAGTAGTGTTGTCTAATGCGTAACCGTTCGATGAGAGCGTTCCCATATACTTAACATGCGTGGAGGGTCATCCGATATACCCAAAGGTACGTGGAGAACGATCTTATACACTTATATACATGGAACGAGATTTCACCCCTAGGACACAACGCTAGAAAACAACAATAACTCCTATGTTTAAAGACATCAGAACACGTCTCTAAACTAGACTTATATGTGCGTCGTTAAGTTTGAAATGCTCCTTAGGTTAATTGAGGTAAATTTTAGAGTTTGTCTTGAATTAGATTTCTATTTCAAGGCTCAAAATTCAATGTCGCCTGAACACACCTATGATGCAACTAATATGATGAAAATAACTCTTTTCATTTTTTATGAAAGTTATCTAGTGTAGGGAAGAGGTGCAAACAATGATGCACTAATCAAATATGCAACCAACAAGAGATTCCTGACTAGATCTTTCAATTTCACTATTCCAATTCAATTCAAAGGATTAAAATATGCCAAACCATGCAATGTAATCTATGCACGATTCCTCTAAAAACTATGCAAATGTAATCTATGACCAATTTCCTTTCCAATTGTGAAAATGAGAATTCTAACCATGCAAATGTGATCTATGCAAGAGAATTCTTCAAAACAAACACAAGAGGATTCCAATGAAATCAAATGTAATCTTGGATTTCATGAACAAAGGACTCAAAGTAAAATTAGGTGAAAATTTCAAAAATCAAAAGATATGTCACTCAAAGGCGATTAACACTCGTACACAATTCATCTGGGGATTCTTTTGCAAAAATATGCAATTTCACATTAGGGAATTCCAATTTCACACACAAAACCCTAGATTCAAATGCAAGATTTTTTCTTTTCACCACACTTTTTCAAAATTAAGAAAACTAAGATTCAAAGTCTAATTGCTGATTCAAATGCACTTTTCAGAATGAGGACTAGAACAACAATTCATCCAAGCGATCAATGATCAAACGAAACAATTTTGCAAGCGACCTAATGATAAGAACAAAGAAAAATCAAAACCAATTCTTACCAAGGTAATCAAACACACATGCAAACCAAATGTAGGCTTTAGAGAGACCACAAGACACTCAAGACATAGGGAAGTTCAACTGGAAGTATGCTAACCAAAGAGAGGCTCAAGAACTAAGGAAAAATTTGTGCAAAAACAAGGGCCAACAATGGTGTAGAAAAGGCACTAGTGCGTTGCAACGTTGGTGTAGACTAGGCCAAGGTGAGGTGCAATGCTCTGTCAAAGGCACAAGGGGTGCATTGGGCCCGAGAAAGAAAATTCCGGCACAAAAAATACAAAAAGGGTCGATGAAATCACTTCCTAGGTCTATTCTTGGTTGAATGATACAATAAAGGTCTGTCAAGGAGGTAATCAAACAAAATGAACATGGAAACCACCAAGGGAATACTCCATTCCCCAGTATGGACACCAATTTGTTATACGATATTTACGATTGCAAATAAAATTATCTCCCCTAGGTTGGTGGCCAACCTAGAACAACAGAGAAATAAGGAACCCAATACTTTTCCTTAAAATAAATAGATGACAGAGTGAGACATACGTGGAATCCTTCACACACTTCGCTCCTTCTTTAGCTTGGAAGCTCCAATCCCAACTCCAAATGTCAAAATTAGAACCTGCATAGTCAGATAACACAAGCCAAGAAACTACGAGATCTATGCAGTATCATCTAAATACTTCATTCAATAAATCAACATGGTATTGAAATATATGAAATAACAACATGACATATAGGAAAACAATGAATTCTTTGCATTACTATAAATGGAAGAAGATTACAACCATAAGTAGCAGTTGATCTTGTAGAAGAGCTCCTCCAAGTTATTTAATTGTCATTTCCTTGTCACAATATGCACCTTCAATCACCCAAAATGCATGATATAATAACCATTCACCACAACAACATAAGGGCAGAATCACTCCCCAAAAGCCAACCCCAACCACATAGAAGGCTAGGAATATACATAGACATAGGGTAAGTTGGGAGTTCTTATCCACTTATCAATCTAAGGTTTGAGATCCACCTTTGATGGAGGGATAGGATCAAAGGATAAGTGGTGAGAACTCCAAAGTAGGGAAGGATAGGATCTAAATGTTTTATCGAAGGTAAGTAGTTGAATTTTTTTTTGGAAACTCCTAGAAGGGGAAGCTTCCAGAATCCCGATCATTCTCCCAGATTTATAGAACCAACACAGGTGCAAAGAGGAGCAACCTGCTGGTGACCAACACAAGCCACAGTGGAGCAACCTCTAGGTGAACGCACCCCAGTAGGCTTACAGGGAGCATTGGTCCTCAAACTGGCTTAGATGATGCAATTTAGGGCTGAAACTCTGGGGGATGAAGGGAACGTGCTTAGGGCTTTGTGAAATATGGTGACAAGGGGTAATCAGATGCTGATTGATCCCATTAAGAGGCTCATTGATCGGATGTGAAAAAAATGGCATATAACACCATTGATTGTCTTCCTTCAATAAGTTTTTCAGCAGTGCAGTGATCTTGAAGTAGCCCTATAAAAAATTTCACTAATAGTTTGCCATCCCAAAGAATACTTTAACATCACGGAAACTCTTTAGTTCCTCCCAATCCTCAATCACCTAAACCTTCTCTAGGTCCATCCATATGCACCCTTAGCCCATCTAATATCCAAGGAACAAAATCTTTGATTGAGCAAACATGCACTTTGACTTATTCAAATACAATTGATTCTTGCTCAGTGCCTCGAATACCAACACCAAGTGCCTCTTATGATCCTCCATGTTATTGTTGTACACCACATGTCGTCCAGGTATACCACCATGAACAAATCCAAGTATGAACATAAGACATCACTAATCAAAGTGAAAAACATCACAAGAGTGTTACATAGTCCAAATGGCATGACAAGGAGTTCAAAACTACCATACCTTATCACTATTGTGGTCTTCTTCTAGTTATCCTCTACTATCCGCACTTGATAATATCCATGCCTCAAGTATAGCTTCGAAAACAAATTGGCCTTTGCAAGCTTTTCAAAACAATATGCTGCAAGTGGAAATGGATATTAGTTCTTTATCATTTGCTTATTAAAAGCATGTAAGTCACAACACATCCACAACTCACTTGTATCCTTGTTATTCTGAAAAATCACTAGGGAACCATATGGAGACCATGAAGGACGTATGAAGCCTACATCCATCAATTACTTCAATTGATGCTTCAAATCCTACAACTTTGACTCAGATAGTCTATAAGGAGATTTTTCTAGTGTTTGCTTCCCCAACTCTAGCTCAATATGATGGTCCACTACATGTCTTGGTGGAAGTGTTTTGACAATTCCTCTAGCATCTTGGTAGAATATCAATTAGAACAGGCATCCCCATCCCATCATCTTCCCCAATCTCTCTGATGACGACTGCATATGCCTCAACATATCATTTTCACATTTTTCTGCTCATACTTAGTGCAAAAACGAGTCGAATCTTTTCCTTCCTTCTTTATTGATGGGTAGGAAAAGTCCACGTTTGTTTGTTACCAACTAGAATTGTCACACCTCTTTGTGGTATCACGACAACTTTATGACCTTGCAAGAAGTCTTGCCCCAACATCACATCGAAGTCGTTCATCTCCATCACTGTGAAGGATAAACATCCCTTCCAATATGCGATTTGAAATGGCACATCTCTTGCCAATCACAACGCTATAGCCTTAGAGTTCATTGCCTTGGCCTCCACCTTCTTGGAATTAAGTTGCAGCCCAACTTCTTCTTCTAGAATTGTCCTCTTAAAGTTATGTGTGCCACCTATGTCAACAAGAGCTTGGACAACCTTCCCTTGGACATCCAAGTCAACATAACATAGATGCAATTGCCCATCCTTCTTCCCAAGAACACCAATATGCATAGAATTAGAACGTACCTCACATTTGTTGCAAATAATCACACTTGCATCTTCATTAGCTCTGATACCATCTGTCATGCCCCCATGGCCAACGCATGAGTTTAATCCCATCGAGTCGTCGAGGCGTGTGACATCGATGAGGTGCATAGTAAAGGAGAGACCTACTTACAACTACTTTCTCTCGGATTACGCCTACAAGGTCATACACTCCTTAATGTAAAATAGCTACTCTGCTTTGTAGAATTGAGAATTTCATCTACTTACACAAGTGTACACCTTCTTCTTTAACTTAAGTGTTATGTGCAACAATTAGAAAGCAACATAAAATTAACAATGTAGCAGTGCGATAGAAAAATTAAGCAACATAAACCAACAAGAGCATGCAATAAGTTTACACATAAACTTCTTCTTTATTGTCTTACAAAACTCAACTATATTATAATGGGATGGTTGGGGCAAGTTCTAAATAAATCCTAGCCATAGCCTTATACTTAAATAAACAAGAAACCAATCCAACAACAAAACGAGGAAAACCCAAGGCTTCACACTATAGAAGTGACCAAAACCTCAAACAGTGCATGACTTCCTGCCTTAGCTTGCCTGAGGCAAGCACATTCCCATTTTCACCTTTGTTCTTTCCTTTCCTCTGTTTCACTGCCTCAAATGTCAATTATCCTTCTATGTCTTCATTTTATGTGTTCATGTGATTTGCCTCTCCCCAACCTCACGAACTTGCATTTATATATGCCAAGTCCTTTGGTTGGGCAGTCAAAACCCTTGGGCCAACCCCCATCTAATGGTCAAGCTAACTCACCCATTGTACATTGGAATCACCCTTAGCTCAGTCTCTTTGCGTGCATGACATGCTTTCGCCCATACTTGGCGCATGATGCTCTGCCTTCATGCGGGTGCACCTAAAGCATGTAACCTGTCACGCCTTCCATCACACTCAACCTGCCCAAC
The DNA here is from genome assembly GCA_000404065.3 of Pinus taeda. Lineage (NCBI taxonomy): Eukaryota > Viridiplantae > Streptophyta > Pinopsida > Pinales > Pinaceae > Pinus > Pinus taeda. Next base: position 144,824 of record APFE030197529.1, on the reverse strand, counting down.
ATGTTCTTGGCATCTAAGTTATATTTTTTTCCATGCATACTTGGCCCACATGCCCAATTATGTGATTCCCATGCACTCACTTGCATCTAACACGACTTGGGAATGCACGATCGTTCATCCATTAAAGGTGCTCTTGGGTGCCCAATATGGATTAAGGCTAGTTTAATTTCTATATATAAAGTGTAAAGTTAAAATGCTATAATTTTCATATTTAAATATGATATGGAAAATCCCATGGGGCATACAATAAACAATGATAGGGTGTTCTGTTAAGGCACTCTGTGGTGTAATGGTCACCGATTTGAAACTTCATGGGAAAAAAATCCAACCATGCTAATTATTGAGGTGGCCCTGGACGGGTACGATCCCCTAGTGATTTTGACAACTTAGATGCTCGTAGGTAATGGCTACTCAAGCCACAAATTAGGCATGTTTGTTATCTTAGGACTTACATTACTTAGAAAACAAAAAATATATACAGGATTTGGAAAAAGTTAATATAAAAATTTGATGTTATAGGAAAGCGTGTTAGTAGGCTCGTTGGTCTCTCCAACATCAGTTTTTTGGGGGTTCCTGTATATGTGCCACCTTGTGGATTATCTCTTACGTTGGATCAACAAGCTGGGTTGCTTCAGTGTGTGGTGAACTGTAATCATGTTGTCCTATTGCCTTTGAGCATTAAATGGCTTCTATGGTGGGTTATTCATGTTAAGTTTAGGCTTGCTGGTGGTGCTTGGGTATTTTGAGACTATGAGTGGGCTTTTGCTCTTAGTTGTTGAGGATGCTCTTATCCTGTGGTTTAATTGGGGTGGGGGAGGTCCCCAACAATCTATTCTCATGTTCTAGCTTGTGGGATGGTGTTTAAGTTACTCTAGTTTGTGTGTTTCTGAGGCTTACTAGTTTTGTTGCATTTCTGGGTGGTCGTTTCTCTCAGGTTGCTATTTTTTGTCCATCCATAGTGACCCCCAGAGCTTAGAGTGTTAACGGTGGATTTTTTGCTAGAGTTGGGCAGTTGTGGCTCATTGGGTAAGGTTCTCTCTGTCCTTCTCTTTTAGCCTCAGGGTGGTGCAATGGTTTAAGGTTCGCTCCTATGTTGTAGTTTCTGTTGGCTCATCGACCTTGGTGTGTTGTGGGTAGGCCACTGATTGGAGCTGTGAGTTTATCGCTGTGTGGGATATTGTCTCTTTAACCTTCACTTTTGGCCTCAGGGTGGTCTAGTGGTTCGGTGCCTAGTCTTTTGTGGTGTATTCTTCCTCAGTAGTGTCCGCTTGTGATAATATGCCTCCTTGGCATGGAGGTCAACATGAATTAGGAGGTTGGGAAGGGCGGAGGGTCTCCTCTCGTCAGAGTTCCATGAGACAAAAATGACTCTTTGTCCCATCCTCCTCTCAGCTAGTGTGAAGTGTTTTGGGTGTTTCCCATTCACAAACTACTTTAGTTATGTTGGTTCAGTCCCTTTTTTCCAATTTGGATAAGTTAAATTAGGCTTGTAAGGAGGACTGGGTGGAATTTACGAAAATCCTTGGCCATATCTAGCATAACTAGTGGCAATTGCATGATCATATGGTGAGTTTGTGGTGTGGTCAACATCACACTCTAGAAAAATTAGAGAGACTGGAAGAAAGGTTGGTTGATATAGAGGGCCATGTTCATTGTGATTACAAGCCACCCCCATATTTGGGAGCAAGTTCGGATAATCCTGCTCCAGTTAATTCTGCTGATTAAGTTTGAATGTGGGATTTTTTTAAATTTTAATTATTTATTTATTTTTATTTCTTAAATTAATATAATATATATATATATTATATATATATTATTTTTTTTTTTTGTAATTTGCATGTATTTTGGGACTTTTGGCAAGTAAATATTTGGTTGTCTTATGCATTTTGTATGTGTTCTAAGTATATGGGTCTATATTTTCTAGCCAATAAATCTGGTCAGAGTGAGGCTGACAGAATTTTGGAGATGTATATCGCAAAATTTAACTTTCTGAGTTAATATAAGACCTCGACTTACAAAAAAGAAGAAGTCATTTTATCTATTAGTTAGACCACGCCTTTAATTTATATAGTTACATTAATTTCATTATAACTAAAATTTAATTAAATATAACTAAAATTTGATATTTCTCCACACACACACACACACACACACATATATATATAATTATAATTTCATTGTGTAACTAGTCCATAATATAATATTTTTACCTTTACAGAAAATAATGAAACTCATCCCAAAAAAGAACACTATAAATGTCAAAGTACCCCATATATTCATGGGCATGGATGATGCCAAACTTCCTTATATATTAATGGTCTTCAGTGGTGGATTTGTCATTAAAGAGCTAATGATCATATTTGTGATATTGTCTTTTGATAAAGCTCTTATTAAAAAAAGATCGTATGAACAAGTGTCATGCGAAATGAGTTGTGGTTTTTTGGGAATGTGGTATTGATAAGCCATGGTATTGACACATGGTATTGTAACAAAGCCTATTTACATATGTATGAAATAAGTGTTTTGATGCTTATTATGGATTGATGTCTATTAGCATTTACCAATCATTTAACAACCACTTTATTTATATGGATGCACTAGTATAAGTAGAAAGCAAGAGAAGTTACTGCACCTCTCTAAATATGATCCTAGAAATCTTTGGAGGAAAATGTGATTCATAAGACTAAAGAAAATCATTTGATCCCCTTGAAGAACTAGAATATTTATCGTAAACACCTCTATGAATCCCTTAACACCATGGAAACCATTTTGAATGTACCTATAGAGGATGCTATATTTTCTTTGGAAGACATTGAGTTTGGGGTTAAGCAACTTGCTAATGATAAAGTTAAGGACATTGAAGGCAACCAAGCTAAAATTTTTTAAATGGGAGAATTGATCCTCATCCTGCATATACACGAGCTCTTTAATTTAGCAATGAAGCAAGGCTTCCCTAAGCCTTGGATGCAAAGCCTTATTGTGCATATATTTAAAAGTGGGGATAAAAACATTCCTTCTAATTATAAGACCATTATGATTAGCCACATTTTAACCAAGTTGTATGGGCTTATTTCGGAAAAGAAGATTAGCCTTTGGCTTAAAAGCAATGGTAAAAGAGCTAAAGGCCAAGTTGGGTTTAGTAGATATCATTCAATCATGGACCATCTTGTTACTCTTAAGATAATTGCAAAGGATTCTCACAATAATAAAACTGATCTCTTTTTTGTTTTGTTTTGTTGAATTTAGAAAAAAACCTTCCTAGAACAAAGCTATGGAAGAGGCTAAAAGAGATAATGGTTCCTATTGAGTTGAGGGCCGTTGTGACAAGGCTATATGAGAATGGTATTGTCACGTTTAAGACAAGTGAGGGTTGCTCTAAGGAAATTAAATGCGATATTGGAGTCAAGAAAGGGTGTCCCTTATCTGCTACCCATTTTAGCGTATACATTGATAAGCTAGAAGAGTGTTTGCAGGATGTGGGTTGTGTTGGTCCCACGCTCATTAGTATGGTCATAACTCTTCTGCTCTATGTTGATGATTTTGTTCTTTTCGAAAGGAACCATTATGATCTTGGAAAGAAACTCAATATTCTCCAAGATTTCTTCTCCAAGATGGATATGACTATAAATATTGACCAAACTAAAGTCATGATAATTAAATCCAAAAAGATCACCTATGATACTCTAATTTATGGAAATAACTCATTGGAGGAAGTTTCTTCATACAAATATATAGGAACTAACAATCGTATGCTCAATTGGAATTATAACATTAAGAAAAGGATAAGTGGAAGTTGGAAAGCTTACAATGGGCTTGAAAACAATTGTAAGTTGACATATCTCTAGATTTGGGATAAAAGGAAGTTGCTCTTTTAGTTGCTTATCACTCTTGTTATTTTATATAGATGCGAGGTTTGGGGTTGCAGTATATCTAGAGGGTCATGGAGGAAGATTGAACAAATATAAGACCACTTTATAACCTACAACCTCATTAAGATTAAAACGAATACTCCTTACCCTATCCTCTTGATTGAAGCAAGTGTTTCTCCTATTGAAAGCATGGCTATGACTAGGTATCTTATAAGAAGAATTCATACAACATGGATGCCAAGAGGTTTCCTAAAATTGCTTCTAACTCTAGCCAAATCCACCACCTTTGAATTAAGTGAGGGTGGCATAAGGATGCCCAGTTCTTGCTAGACCATTTGGGAATTAAGGAGGGGATCATCTTGCATAATTTGGATACTATTAAAAATATTATTACTCCCAAATTTAAGGAGAAATTGTGGGGAAATAAAGAGCTAGAGGGAAAAAGGAAACTATGATATTATAAGAAGTTGATCAACCCCAATCTCGAAAACCAAAATTATCTCTCTATCTTGACTAGTGTTAAGAATAAAATTAACATTGTGAAATATTAGACTAGTTACAAACCCCACTCGTGTTCTACTCCTAATCGACCAATGTCTATTGTCACAGGGGGCTTTACGCCCCCCTCCTTTCTACCATCGCATCCTCCTTCATCCACCCCATCTTCCTCTCCTTCCTTAGTTCATTGCCTTTAGGTTGAATCCCCTTCTTTCCATCTTCTTGTATTGTCAATTAGCAAGGAGACTCAGGAGGCCCCTTTCAAGTTTTTACACAGAAGAGAGAAAATCCCATCAGTAAATCTCTCATCCTCCTCAACTTGACAAAAATATTTGGATATTTCATATCAGGCCTTGGTTGGCCATTTTATGGGGTTAAGGCCTTCCTCATAAGAAATGGAAGAATGGATTCAAAATACTTGGTTTGAAATGATTAAGGGAACCCTCTTGCATTTTTTGTGGGAAAGTGTTTTATGCCTTTTTAATTTGATTCAAAGGAAGATCAAGATCTCATATTCAAAAGTGGACCACATTATTGAAAACAAAGGGATTGTATTTGAATTTATGGACTCTCATTTTAGCCTAAATAATGATATCCCTTTAGTGGTTCTGATGTCGGTTCACCTTCCCCATCTGTCGCTTCGTTGCTGGTAGGAAGAAATCCTGTGGGAAATAGGGAATTATTTGGGAATTTACATTGATAAAGCATAACCAAAGGCTAAAATGTTGGCTTGTGCCTAGATCTGTGTGGAGGTAGATCTAGAAAAGGGTTTATTAGAGGTTGTGGAAATTTTAATTCATCCAAAAAGTGGATTATGAGCAACTACCATTCAAGTGTAATTAGTGCCGTGAGTATGGGCACTTCACGAAAACATTCCCCAAGAAGGAACAAGTGGCACCAACTACCCAAGAATATAAGGATTAGTGGCAGCAGGTTAAAGGGAAAAAAGAAGCCAAGTAAGCAAGGATTTGGCCAACATAAAAAACAGAATGAGACCGCTCATTCTAGAAACTCTAAGTCTCCACATAAGAAACCATGAGAAGCTGCTATGAGATATTTCTTGTCTACAAAATAGAAGAATAAAGATAAAATTACCTTTGGGTATACTCATGAAGGTCCCTTAGGTTTTGCTCATACAAATACATATGACAGTCTAGCTCTTGATCCTCTCAATGTCACGACTGACATTTCAGACACTGCTATAGCAATCAACAAAATCCTAATTGATACAATATTGGTTAAATATCAATAATTTTCCCTCTTTATAGAAGTGGCCAGAAATATGGAAATTTGGGGAAATTCCCATATCGCCTAAGGGATCGAATTCCCCTAGCTCCTCTCATTGGGAGGGAAATGATCCATGTACACGAAAGACAAAAAAAATGATGAGAAACTAGATGTGGTTCAAGAAGTGTGATTTGGGAAGAAGGGTAGAGAAGTTGCAAAGGAGAAGAGACAGGAAGATTTTGAAAATGATAAAGAATTTGGACAACAAAGAATAATCCCCAGATTAATAGGAAAGAAGAATACACATGCTACCTCCACATAATCTCCACCCTCATGTGGATCCTAAGTAAAAAATCTATAATATGTTGAAAGTACTCTCTTGGAATTGTTGAGGATTGGGTAAGAAAGAACATTACGTGAGAACACTGATCAAAAGAGAAAGGCCATCCATTGTCCTTATTTAGGAAACTAAGATGGAGGAAAATTTGGTTATCCAAAAGTTTGGTAAGGTGTTGAAGGCTACCAAAACCATTGCCTAGAGCATTCATGATGCATCTAGAAGGTTACACACTTGTTGGGATGAATCAATGTGGACTTGTATGTCCTCTCAGTAGTAGCTGTTAGCTTTGTTGGAGTTTGGCCCAAAAAAGGATCCAAAACACTCCCAAAGTCTCCAAAAGTGCTCAAGATCATCCATCGATTGAAACAAGCAAGGGAGGAGAACCCTTGGAAGGGTAGAAATGCACTATCGGGAGGCAAAAAACGCATTTAAACAATAGAAAACCCTTAGTGTAGGCTTAAAACTCAAAAATGCACAACAACAGTTAGATCTGGCCGATCAACGGCCCAGATCTAAGCGGCGGATCGTATCGACAGATCTGATCGGCACAAGCGGGTAGTGGCAATCAGCATAGGACACTGCTTATCAGCGATCGCCAATGATCGGATCAGCGGGTCGCAATCGGCGAAGGCAAATCAGGGGTATCGGCATAGACAATATGGAAGTTGCGACTATGATCAACGATTAAACGTGGACCGTCGATTGCGCGCGTAGATCGACGGTCCACATTACATCACCAGATTTCTATCGACATAAACCATGGGGCAGGGTCTTTGCATATACATATGGGTGACCCGATAGCCAGACCCGATGGCATTATATATGATGTTTTATAATATTTGAAGTCCACGGATTGACCTTTTTTAATGTATTTAATGTATTTTCGTTATATAACGAAAATAAGAAGGGAGCCTTGGGGCAGTGTGATTGCGATGAAGCTCGAACCCGAAAGGGTCTGAGAAGTAAAATATATATTATTTAAAATCTACTAAAGCCCATTTTTCAATGTATTTTTGTGTTTTCATTGTTTAAACGAAATACAAAGGGAACCATAGGACAGGCTGAGTGCGACTTGCGATGGCGACATGGACGGACTTGATGGGTTTCAAAATAGAAATGCATATATTTTCAAGTCCGCCAAAGCATTTTTCATGCATTTTTTAGTGTTTTTCTTGTATTTCATAATACGAGGAAAATACACAGGAGCAGAGTTTTTGTGACTTGTGGTGGCGACAAGGGCGGACTTGAGAGATTAATAAACCATTTTTGAGGACTTTTAAGTCCAAAATACATAGAGAAGGCAAATTTATCAATAATTGCAACGTTTTATTTGTAAATACAGGAAACAGTGAAAGGAAACCTTTAAAGGGATTACAGAGGCCAAAGACCCATTCCACCGCATGGCAGAGTCTGGGAGGCGGGCTGCCAGAAAATAGAGATTAGAAAGGGAATAAAAGGGGCCACATAGCAACACAGCATGACACAACCACAAAAACAAACATTATGGGGCATCTCTGGCATGAGAGAGCTCCCATACAGTGCAGCAAGCTACCCAAAATATCTTAATGCGGTTATTCTTCTGTTAGAAGAAGAAACCTCCAAGCCCATGCTTTCCTAGAGGGCATCAAAGTTGTTAACAAGACAGATAAAGTAGATTGAGACCTCTCGAGCCTCAGAAGGCTTGAGAGCATTGTAAAAAGCTATAAATATCTAAAAGTAAGATGTAATATGGGTCCAACTTCTGGAGATTGTTCCTCCTCTGTTCCTTCAAACTTCTCATCTTCATTCTAGCAATATAAGCTTCTTTTGTTATTATATGTTCAATGTCCATTCTATTTGCTGTTCTATGCTTGCACTTGAACATTTTGTTCATGTTTTCTTTTGTGTCTAAGGCCAGATAACTGTCATCTTATCTCTGCTTTGATAAATTAGATTTGCAAGCTTATTTTACTGCCTGTAGCTAGCCATTCATATGTGGTCATATATGCATCTTCCGGTACATTCAGTATTCTCTTTTGCTGCTTGTAGCTAGCCATTCATTTATGTTTATGTATGCAATCTGTTGGTATAGTCAGTATTCTCCATCTATCCATTGAATCTATAAATTATGGAGCATTAGTGGTCTAAAGCCTTGTATTGGTGAGAGTGTTCATGCATGTCTTGAGTGAGAATAGAGCTGAAATGGTTATCTAACTTGATCCAAACCATCATCCATTCCAATAGTTCTAAGAACAATATTGAAGATTATATGTTACCAGGCATCTCCGAGCTGCAACCTAGGAGAGTTTCCTGGAGTGATAACATAATTGGTGCCGTTACTGGGGAGAAGAAACTGAAGCTCAGCTTCCCTGGGAAATGACATAGATCCAGCTTTGATGATAGACAAAGTCTGGTCACTTTTTTGGTTGTAATAATCTATTTGGTGACTCTATTGGAGGTCGAACCTCTTGGCGACTCCACATCATAGTTTTGACTCAGTTTGTGAGGCATACAGGGAGAAATATTCAGAAGACAAGCTGACCCAGTACCTAACCCTAAAAAAATCATCAAAGAGAGAAAGGTATTGCAGAAAGGAACATCAGTTTTAGGTAAACCTAAAAAATCTTCTATATCTCTTCAAGAAAGGCTTGTAATAGAACAGATACATGTTGAGAGTATAGCATCTAATACTAGCAGTGAAGAAAAACTCTCAGAGATTCATAAAGCTCCCTATTCTTTAGGTTCTCCTTTTGTTGTAAGCCCAAAGGAAACCTCACCTCCTATCCATCATACTCCTTTAGTCCTATCAGTCACTCCTCAACCCTCTATCATTCAGACTGCCCGTACTCTTTTAGCCACCACAACGATGGTAGGTCCACAAGCACCTACCAAAATAGAAAGAATCATAGCTGCTAGGTATGGACCTCTAATACTGCCCATTGCTTTGAATGCCATGCCTACTAGAGAATATAAAAAATATAGGCCTAAGTTCACTGGGACTGAAGGTGTTACTGCTGAAGAACATCTTGAGTCATTCTATAGCTATGTTGATAATTTGGACATAAGTGAAGATGATGTGTGGATGAGAGTCTTTGTCCAAAGCCTAGATGGAGAGGCTAGAAAATGGTTTAGAGAACTAACCCCAAGATCTATAGTAGATATTGAATCTTTAGATGATGCATTCCTAAAGCATTGGGGGGATAAGAAGGATCTCCTTTACTACCACACTGAGTTTGAGAACTTACAAAGGGAAAATGGTGAACTGCTATTTGATTTTAATAAGAGATTTAACCGCATGTACAACAAGATACCAGTTGAAGTAAAACCCACCACTACCTCTACTAGACTCATCTATGCCAATGCCTTTGCTTCTAACTTCTGTTTATTGTTGAGGGAGAGGCAATGTGATTCTTTGGCTGATATGCAAGATGCAACCCTGGAAGTACAATCAAACATCATAGCTATAGAAAAGCTCAAAGGTAATGCTGATAGAAGGAGACAGAGGGGCGAGTCTTCATCATCTTCAGATCCCAAGATAGATAAAATGGCCAAGATGATAGAGTAATTAGCCTATGAAGTTTCCAAATTAAAGGTTGAGCAGCATTCTGGGAAAGGAAGGGTTCCTAATACCTTTTCTCCTCCAAATCCAAATCCATATAGAAGAGCAAATGAACATTTGTAGATTTTGCAAAGAAACAAAGAGGCCAATGAAGACCAAAGGGCGAAGACCCCTTTTCAAAATGCAGTCATGGAAGAAGAGCAGTTGGAAGAAGATGATGAGATCCATTATATGGAAGACAATGGTAGAACCACCTTTTTAACCAAAGCTACCTATGAGAAGTCATTATTCAATGACCAGATCAACCAAGAGTGGGACGGTGCAGCTATTCTACAAACTGAAGATCAGCAAAGATATAATCTGAGGTCAAAGATGAATAATGCCAAGGAGACTCCTGTTCATAAAGCTGCTGTCCCTGCAGAACAACAAGCTAATAAGCAGAAGCAACCAACAGTTGATCTTATCATCCTCAAATCTCCAGCCATAGAGGTAAGAGGCCTTGACAAGTCCCCTTCTTCTTTCAGTTTTCAATCAGAAATTCAGAAGCCAAGAATACTATGCCTCTGATTGAATCAGTGAAGAATGAGTCCTTCAAGGAATATGTCCTTGAGGCTCTTGAGCCTAATGCCATCCAAGCTTCCACTGACTATGTAAATCTCCAAGATGACCAACCAACTGTTATTCTCAGCCCAATGATTGAAAATTGTGAAGACAACTCCCCACATTCTATGTCTCTCTGACTATTCATGATAAAATCCTTCACAATTGCCTTCTGGACACTGGAGCTAGCCATAATCCAATGCCCAAGGCTGTCATGGATGATCTCGGTCTTGACATTACCAAACCTCATCAATTGGCCTTTACGCAGCTTAAAAAAATAGTTTTCCAGATCACAGAGGAAGAAGGCCCACAGATTTGGGACATGTTCTTTGATGGGGCTTGCTCTAAGGAAGCTTCAGGAACAAGTGAAATCCTTGTGTCCCCCACACAAGAATGCATTGATTCATCTTTTAGTATAACTTTTCAGGTCACAAATGACAGAACCAAGTATGAAGCAAACCTTATCATTTAGTAGGTGTACAAAACCTTCCAAGCAAAACATCCAAGGCTGAAAGCATACAGAGATGAGGTGAAATATAGACCATCTCTGCCTGATAATACCACGTGCTGGAAAGTTTTTGAAGAAGGTGATCAAATCAATAGGATTTTGCAAGTCTTTGATGAATTTGCTGATATGAACATTGACCAAGACAAGGAAACCTTTGATAGAAAGGTAAAAAGGGTCAATTTCTAGTTTGGTGACTGTTTTCTCAAAAGGGATGCATCAAAGGAAGGATATGTTTTTGATGGCCCAGTCAATGGGTTGTTCTTCCAACTTTATTTCAGTTAAGGATTTCAAGCCTTGGTATTGTAAATATGTTGTTTCCACATTTTTATTTCATGTTAAATAGACTCCATGCCTAATGCAACACTAGGAGGAAGATTTGATCTTGTTTTTTTACAGGAAAGGCATTGTTCTGTAGTTCTTGAAACCTCATAGGGAGGATTTCATCCCCAGAAGGAGCCAATGTTAGCTTTGTTTGCGTTTGGCCTAAAAATGGATCCAAAACACTCCCAAAGTCTCCAAAAGTGCTTAAGATCATCCATCGATTGAAACAAGCGAGGGAGGAGAGCCCTTGGAAGGGAAAAATGCACTATTGGGAGGCAAAAAACGCATTTAAACAGTGAAAAACCCTTATCGCAGGCTTAAAACTCAAGAATGCACAACCACTATTAGATCTGGCCAATCAATGACCCAGATCTAAGCGGCGGATCTGATCAACACAGGCGGGCAGTGGCAATCGGCGTTGGACACCGCCGATTAGCGATCATCGATGATCGGATCGGCGAGTCGTAATCGGTGGAGGCAAATCGGCGGTATCGGCGTAGACAATATGGAAGTTGCGATTGTGATTGACAATTAAACGTGGACCATCGATCAGGTGCGTAGGTCGACGATCCATGTTACATCGCTGGATCACTATCGGTGGAAACCATGGGGCAGGGCCTTTGCATATACATATGGACGACCCGATAGCCAGACCCGACGACATTATATATGATGTTTTATAATATTTGAAGTTCGCGGATTGGCCCTTTTTAATGTATTTCATGTATTTTCATTATATAACGAAAATACGAAGGGAGCCTTGGGGCAGTGCGATTGCGATGAAGCCCGGACCCGAAAGGGTCTGGGAAGTAAAATATATATTATTTAAAATCCGCCAAAGCCATTTTTCAATGTATTTTTGTGTTTTCGTTGTCTAAACGAAATACAAAGGGAACCATAGGATAGGCCGAGTGCGACTTGTGATAGCGAAATGGATGGACTCAATGGGTTTCGAAATAGAAATGCATATATTTTCAAGTCCGCCAAAGTATTTTTCATGCATTTTTTAGTGTTTTTCATGTAATTCATAATATGAGGAAAATACATAGGAGTAGGCTTTTTGCAACTTGCAATGGTGACAAGGGCGGACTCGAGAGATTAATAAACTATTTTTGAGGACTTTTGAAGTCCAAAATACACAGAGAAGGCGATATTTATCAATAATTGCAACGTTTTTCGTGTAAATACATGAAACAATGAAAGGAAACCTTTAAAGGGATTACAAAGGCTGAAGACCCATTCCACTACATGGCAGAGTTCGAGAGGCGAGCTGTCGGAAAACAGAGATCGGAAAGGGAATAAAGGGGCCACAAAGCAACGCGGCATGACACAGCCACAACAAGAAACATTGTGGGGCAGCTCTGGCACGAGAGAGCTCCCAGATAGCGCAACAAGCTACCAAAAATATCTGAATGCAGTTATTATTCTGTCAGAAGAAGAAACCTCTGAACCAATGCTTGCCTAGAGGGCATCAAAGTTGTTAACAAGACAGATCAGATAGATTGAGACCTCTCGAGCCTCAAAAGGCTAGAGAGCATTGTAAAAAGCTATAAATATTTGAAAGTAAGATGTAATATGGGTTCAACTTCTAGAGATTGTTCCTCCTCTGTTCCTTCAAACTTCTCATCTTCATTCTAGCAATATAAGCTTCTTTTGCTATTATATTGTCAATGTCCATTCTCTTTGTTGTTCTATGCTTGCACTTGAACAATTTGTTCATGTTTTCTTTTGTGTCTAAGGCCAGATAACTGTCATCTTATCTCTGCTTTGATAAATTAGATTTGCAAGCTTCTTTTACTGCCTATAGCTAGCCATTCATATGCGGTCATATATGCATCTGCCGGTATAGTCAGTATTCTCTTTTGCTTCCTGTAGCTAGCCATTCATTTATGTTTATGTATGCAATTTGCTGGTACAGTCAGTATTCTCCATCTATCCATTGAATCTATAAATTATTTAGCATTAGTGATCTAAAGCCTTGTATTGGTGAGAGTGTTCATGCATGTCTTGAGTAAGAATAGAGCTGAAATGGTTATCTGAATTGAACCAAACCATCATCCATTCCAATAGTTTTGAGAACAATATTGAAGGTTATATGTTACCAGGCATCTCTGAGCTGCAACCTAGGAGAGTTTCCTGGAGTGATAACAGTAGCAACATTGGATCATGACGAATTTGATTCATAAAGTCTCTCGGGATAAGCTTAAGGTGGTAAATGTCTATATGTCAACCCTATATGGAGAAAAACATGAGTGTTGAAACTGTCTGTTGGTCTTTCTAAATGCAAAGGGTAGTGACAAGCTGTTATTTTCTAGGGAGTTCAATGTCACCTTTGCATCTAATAGGGGTAGCCATTCGGATGAAAACTTGTTGATGTCAGGCCTTCCGAATAGCCTACATAGCATAGTAGTAGCAAAACAATACGTGGAGAAGAGAGAACCAGTACTGTAAATACCATGTTTGTCCTTTTTCAATGGCTCTTCCCTTGCTGACCAGTTCTTGGTGCACTCTGCCAAATCCTCATTTTCTTTGGCGAACTTCTCCACGAACTACTTGTTGTAGCTTGCCTGCGATTCTAGTAAATGATGCATAAGCCTTAAATATTGTGGGGTGAATGACCCAATGAGCTCTTAGCTCCGAGACTTGACTTGTTTGTTTGTTATATCAGCACTGTCCAATACCCACTTGACGATGTCTGTATATGGAAGTATCTTAGGCCTTGCCACTATTCGGTACAGGAATGAACATGCAAGTTCAGTAATTGATGCTTTAGATGACCCGCGTGAGTCTGTTGTCGCTTTAACTTCCATAACTCTGGGGTTTTCTTCTTCGAGCAGACTGTACATGCCTTCCCAAGTGGATGTGCTGGCATCTCTGGTATAGGTGGTGTTTGTGAATAATGGCGTTGTCTCTTTGTCCTCAGCGACCGAAGCTTTTCCCTTCTTTCCCATTACGCTTTGAACACTGCTGCGTATATTATTATGCTTGTCGCTCCTGCAAGTTTACAAGTAAGGAAAGAATAATGGTAAGAGATAAGGTGAAGGGAAAGCTCTTAATTCAAAAATCATATCAAATATATCACCCTACGTGAAACAACCTTTCGATCAGATCTAAATCTTATCTCATAAATGACCATCAATAAACCACTAAATTGACATTAATGCCCATAACTTGGTATCAGATTACGAGAAATATTTCATTGAAGAATGAGCCTTGCCGATTTGCGATAAAGAGATTTTGCGATTTTCTTCGCAATATTGCAGATTGCAATACCGCTAATCCTTTTTGTTAACAATCATTTATTTCCTTATGCGACCACAAGATGCGATTTGCGAGATGCTTTATCGCATATCACAGGATCAGGATGTTTTGTATTAGGTGATACTTGTGGCATATGAAATCTATGATGTGCGATAAGTCTTTAAGGCGTGCGATCTCGCATCGCGTTTTCACAATTTCGAAAGTTTTCTTATATGATGTCCTCCATTACCTTTTGCGATGTGATGTTTTATTGTTGAGAGAACAATTTTTATTCGAAACTTATCATCAAACTTAAGTTTTTTGGGTTTTGTGGATGTTTTCCTAAGTTTATGATAGCGTGTTTTATTGAAAGGGAATTATAAGTGCTAGTTTTTATTTTTTTATTTTTTAGAAGGGTCCCCATTTATTTAGTTTTATTACTAATACTAAATAAAAGGGGGGGTTGTTGCTGGCGACAATAATTGGCGATTCACTAGGAAGAACTAGTTATCTCTGATTATCTTTTGATTTTTCTAGAACTTCCAAAACATAAAAGTCTTCTGGAAAATCAAACTTTATTATAGAAATATAAAGTGGATAATGTTTTTAGCCATTAATGGTAGTTTGTTTCTTCCATGCTAATTCTGATCATTTTCTTCCCAAAGCTAGTCATTGTATTTACATCAGCCACTACTTGGTTCTATAAAGATAAAAACAAAGAAATCTCTGTAGATTAGTTTTAAGTATGCTCATTTGTTGTAGGTAGAGCCTCTGCTGCCAGCAGGCATTCATAGCCTTGACAGGGTTACCTGTTACCCAACAATGATCCTGTATCCTATTTGGAGAAATATACAATTTTTAAAGATAAATCCAGATCCACACTTATTGCTTTTGTTTTCTTTTAATTCTTAAAGAACAATGTCTTGGTTTGGTAGCCAAATTATGATAGTGCCATTCACTTGATTTATAACTTTGCTGAACAAGCTGGCTCGTAATGAGACCCCTTGTCTTTTGATTGCAACAATCTTGAGTGATTGCCCTGTTTTGGTATGCAGTTTTGGCAATGTCAACAAGTTATAATATCTATGATCATGATAAGTCGGCTCATGATGGGACCTCTTATTCTTTAAGTTTATAGTGTATCATAGGATTACTCCTTGAAACTCATAATTCCCTAGGTGGGGAGGAAGTCATTGGTTCCTTAAGAATAGCTCTAGATGATAATTATAGAGTTTTTTGGAGACAACTTTTCTACAGAGAACCTTCGTTTTGTTATTGATATTTTTTCATGACTGATGTAAAACAAATTCCCACTAAAGGTTGTTTTTTTTATCAAAATTCGTAAGGATGAAACTAGTAAAATTTTCAAGCTTGTAGCATTTGATTGTATCTTTCAATAATAATGATCAATTTTCCAAATCAGTTCTATTTATACGAGTGAAAAACAAAATCTAAAAGAAACACTAATATTTTTCGTGAATTCCAGAGGTAACCATTTACAACCTATTTTATTATCAAAATAAAGCTATAAACAATAATTTACAAAAATAGAAGAGGTCATATTCTATGGAAAGTATTTTTTAAGGATTGGCCCATTAACAGCTAAAGATTCTCTTTTCCCTGCTAAATCTTGCAACATGAAAGTCGATGGACCTATGATTTCAACAATTTGGAATGGTCCAAGCCACATTCGTTGGAATTTAGAATGTTTGCCTTTTTCTTCGTGAGCCTTATCCCATTTCAATACTAAATCTCCAATTTGAAAATCCTTCCTAGATACCATGTTTGAATCGAATGAAGCCTTTACTAATGCTTGATGATGAGCATGTGTGATTTTAGCCTCTTCTCGTTGCTCTTCTAGCTTAAGGATTTGCAATTGTCTTAGTTGTAAAGATGAAGTTGGTGTTTTGTCAATAAATTGAACTAAGGCCAAAGAAGGAATTGCTAGATAAGTTGGGAGAACTACTTCTTTCCCATAAACTAAACTAAAAGGAGAAGTGCCAATGGAAGCCTTTTGAGTTATTCGGTCTGCCCACAGAGCATACATCAAAGATTTGTGCCAATTTTTATGATTCTGATCAATGGTTCGCTTAATGATTCTGATTAAGTTTTTATTCATTGATTCGGCCAACCCGTTCCCTTGTGGGTAATAATTGGCAGAATATTTAAGCTTAAAACCTCTTTTAAGTGCAAATTCAGTCATAGCATTGCCAAAAAAAATATGATGCATTGTCAAACATTTAAGTAGACGGTAGACCAACCTTAGTGATTATGAAATGATCTATGAAATCAATGATATGTTTAGCATTAGCTGTCTTGAGAGGAACTGCTTCTACCCATTTCGTAAAATAATTTGTAGCTGTAAGGATATACCTATGCTATTTAGAAGAGTGAGGAACGATCTCACCTATTGTATCCAATCCCCATTGATCAAATGGTTGATCGATATTGACTGGTTGTAATGCAAATGATGGTTTCTTCTGTCTTCCGGTAGCAGTTTGACGAACTTGACATTTCCTTACATAGCTATGCACATCTTTAAATAGTGTAGGCCAATAGTATCCTGTGCGCAAAATTTTATGTGATGTAGCATCTCCCGCATAATTTCCACCTGCTGGTCCATCATGGAGTTCCTGCAACACCTTTTCAGCTTCAGATTTATCAAGACATTGTAGAAGAATAGAATCATAATTCATCCTAAAAAGCACATCATTTACGAGTTGATACTGCTTGGATTTCAATCTCAGGGCTCTTTTATTTGTATAATTCAGATTTGAAGGAGCATATCTGTTTTTTAGATAAAATATGATATCAACATATCTCGATTCAATATCGTTTAGGCTTACCTCATACATTTGTACCTCTTGATTTGGAGATGGTATTTCAGAAATAAGCGATGCTCCAACACATCTTGCAAAAGCCTTGACCTTTTACAATATTTGTTGGCTTGATCTCAACGTCGTATTCTTGTAGGGCAATGACCCAATTTGCTCTCTTTTCACCCACGTCTTTCTATACTAAAAGATTTCTTACAGCTGGAAATGGTACTACGATTTTTGTATGGGTCTTAAGAAGAAAGGGTCTAAAATGTTTGATTGCTTTGAAAATAGCATAAGCTTGTTTCTCAACGTCAAAATAATTTAATTCAACCCCTTGCAAATTTGAACTAAAGAAGGCAATTGGGGCTTCCACCTTGTCTTGATTGGCTTGAGTGAGTATTGCAGCATATGACTTCTCAGAGGCAAATGTATACAAAATGAAAGGATTGGAAAAGTTTGGAGTTGCTAGGGATGGGGCATTAACAATCGCTTGCTTAATCAATTTGAATGCTTCATACTCTGATTGACCCTATTTTAAGAGTGAATTCTTCTTGATCATTGCTTGTAATGGTGACACAATCCTTGAGAAGTCTGGAACAAATCTTTAAAAAAAATTAATCTAGCCAAGGAAGGATTGCATGGATTTCTTATTATGTGGTAAGAATATTTCGGAAATCTCCTTAATTCTATCCGGATCAATATGGATTCCAGATTTTGACACTATAAATCCAAGAAGTTTTCCTTCACTTAATGCAAAAAATGACTTTTTTGGATTAAGTGAAATCCCACACCTTTGACAACGTTGGAAGATCTGCTTTAAGTCTCTGAGGTGATCACCACGTTTTTTAGAATATACTGTTATGTCATCCAAGTAAATCACCACTGATTTGTTTACTAATCCCTTAAATGCGATACCCACGACCCTTTGAAATGTGGCACCAACGTTAATTAGCCCAAAAGGCATCTTTTGATATGCATAAGTACCCCATTTGGTTCTGAACATGGTTCTTAGCTGATCGTCAAGATGGACCAAAACTTGGTTGTAGCTGAAAAAACCATCTAAAAAGGACATTAGTTCTGATCCTGCAACTGCTTGCAATATTTGTTCCATAGGAGGCAGGGGAAAATTATTCTTTTGGCAGGCTTTGTTCAGATTTCGAAAGTCAATACAAATTCTAATATCTCCGTTTTTCTTTCTAACTGGAACCACGTTGGAAACCCATCTAGAATGTCGAACGGGAAAAATAATTTTGGCTTTCAATAATTTATTGAGCCCATATTTAATCTGACTTTCCAGACTAGGATGGATCTTCCTTAGCTTTTGCTGGACAGGCTTTTCATCAGCTATCATCGGGATAGTATGTTGAATGATTGAAGTGTCGTAAGTCTTAAGGTCATCATAACTCTAGGCAAAGACACTTTTACACTATTTCAGGAGTCGAACAAAGGCTAATTTTTCTTCTGGGGCTAGGCCAAGACCTAGGTTGATATTTTGTGGCTTGGTATCTGTTCCTAGATTTACTAATTCATAGTTCAGAGTTGAACTCTGGAGTTTTGAATTGGTAGTCCTTTTAAATCTGTCTTTTAAGTCATATAGGTCTTCCAACTTGACTACAAATTTTGGTATAGCGTTATTAGTGCTTTCTAGTTGTAATTGCTTATCATGTTGGTCCTCATCAATTATCTGATTAGTGTAAGATCCTTATGATGTTAGGAAACTTACAATATCAGGATCATCGTTAAAAATTCTCCAGTTGGTAACATTATCAGGGATGGAGGGCAGATCAATTCTATTGAGAATCTGTCTGGGCTATAGTCTTATGAGGGAATGAGCTTGGAAGCTACATTAGCCAGGAGGTCAACAGTAGCATTTTGGAGTCTAGGAATGGATGAAATATTGAATGCTATAAATGTTCAGTCAGATCTTGCACTAAAGATTGATAATGCTTTAAATGACCTGATAGACAATGTATAGTATTTTGTACATGTTTAATAATAATTTCAGAGTCTCCGAAGACTTGTAGATACTTGATATCTAGTCCGATTTCCTTGTACAGTCCTTGCACTAAAGCTTCGTATTCTACAGTGTTGTTTGTGCAATCGAACTCAAGTCTACAAGTTAGAATAGTTTTATTCCCTTCTAGACTAACTAATACACATCCTGCTCCTGCTCCATCATTATACTTAGATCCGTAAAAAAATAATTTCCAAAATAAAGAATTATTTACAGGACTATCTACAAAATTAACGCATTTAGAACTATCTGTTTGAGAAAAGTTTTCTACTTGAGACAAAACAAAATGTTCTAAATAAGGTGAAGTATGAGCACTAAAATTTCCTAAGAAAGATTCAACAGAATAGTTGCCAATTATATTGTTGATGTATGCTACAGGTTCATTTTCTCCTTCCCATTCTGTCACTATGTATTTTTGGTGTCTTTCTCGCTCAACCTTTATTTGATTTGGTTTACCATTGTAAGGGAGCCACATGTGTGACCAATTGGTCGCAAATTATCCATGAATTTTTTCAAACCAATCCCTACTAAGAATTAAACCATAAAATTCAGGAATGTCTGCAACTAAAATATCAATGACTTGACATACCTTTGGATTAGATGACAACCTTATGGTAACTTGATTTAGTTCACCAATTACTTCAACTTGCGACTGGTCCAGCTGAAATATGCGTACTACAGATTTTTTAGGTTGGGTGTTTAATTTTGCACATATTGTTTTAGGTAAGATATTAGATGAAGCTCCTGAATCTACCAAACAATTATGCAAGTTTTTATTGAAAATTTCATAAGTGAGAAGGAATGGGGGAGTATGGGATTTTGAACTACCTCCAATTAAAGAAATATCGTTTGAGGCAACTTTATTTGCCATATTAGTTGGAGGTCTTCCCATCTCATGAGAAGCTTGTGAGATTACAGCGGCAGGAAGAGGTGCAACGGGTATTTCATGTAACTCTTTCAAAAGTAGCTTCTGTTGATGTTTCAATTTGATCAGTTCATGAAAAGTAATGTTAGCCCTAGTATTCTTCACGTCTTCAATGATATTATACTCCATCTCATCAGAAACAACCAGTGTTTTAGATGGAGTTGAGGAATCGAATTAGACTGGGCTTGTTTGAGTCGCTTTTGTTGATGATTTCTTACTTGTGACTTTATCCTTAGATGTCGAGCTTGCACTTTTCTATTTAGGACTAGGTTGTGGAGGATCGAGTTGATTTCTACTTCTGGTACTAACTGGTGATGCCTCTTGATCCTCTTCATCGGGAAGAATGAAGCCCCACATTCCTTGTAACTCTACAACTTCATCTTCATCAGTAGGTTCTTCGTTAGAAACTTCCTCTTCTTCTCCTTTAGATTTTGCATTTGTTATAACATTGGGAGGCTTTGAATTAGTTGAAGGATTTTTTCTATAAGGCTTGTAGGGTTTCTTAGAAGAAGTCTCTGCTACTTGTCTTTTAATGTCAACCATTTCGTTAGACATGGTTTTTAGGACTTTCTGCAATCCTTCTAAATCAAATGGGTCTTTTGATTGCTTTTTCTTAGGATCATCTCTAGAAGTAACCTTCTTAGATTTTATTTCATCAACAACATTTTTCTTTTCTAAATCTAAGATACATTTTTCTACCGCTATTGCTTCCTTCATGTTTTCGGCAAGTGTTGTCTTGGCAGCTCTATCAACAAAGATCGCTATGTTCGATGGTAAAGCGGATATGTACCATTCACTTCTAACTTCTTCGCTAGGCTTGGAAGCAGTCAGAATTTTATTCAAAAGCTTGTTGAAACACAAGTTAAAATCTTTGATAGGTTTTCTTGATTCAGTATTTAGATTCGATAGATCATTGATCAATGTTGCCGTCGATCTATCATCATTGAACTTAGTCAAGAATTGCTCTTGGAAAATGTCCTAACTAGTAATGGACCCTGATGGTAATGAAAAATATCAGGATCTGGCTGCTGCTTGTAAAGTATAACGAAAATGTCTAACAACAACATCTTCATTAGTAACTCCATTTAAATTGATTGATAACATAAATTTGTTTATGTGTTCTTCTGCTAGCATGCCCGCTTCAGGATTAAACTTGGGCAACCATTTTTTAGGATGGGCCGGTAATTGACTCAAGGGCACATGCATTGAGACTGCCCCTGGATTATTCCATGGGTTTTGAGCCATTGTTGAACTACTAACAGAGGAAAGCGCAAACGAAGTTTCTTGTGGTAGGAATGAAGATGTTACAGTTCCAGTACTCTGATGGACAACAACTTGAAGTGGAGGGGTGGATGGTTGACTTTACAATGGGGAAGTTGGAATGGATGTTGATGATGAAAGAGTCTCACTATCAGACCCTTGAGGTGACTTCCTTGCTCTTTTTATTTTAGGTAGAGGTAATTCAGTTGGTTCAATACCAAACTTTTCACTCTGTAATCTAGTAAGAGGATGAGAATGATTGTATTGCAATGTCACACTACCTTGAGATATTTCAGACTTTTGCGGTGATATGGAAAATCCTTGAAGTTTATGAATCAAAGACTCGACTTCATGAGGTTCAATAGTAATTTTCTCTGAAATGTTTGGGTTTGTGGCAATTGTTGTTGTTTTCTCAACTTCTCGCTTAAGATTTAAAGACTCGAAATAAGATGGAGAAGTTGGGGGATATGTTGAGGGCGATTTACTCTCAGAATGGTATTTAGATTTAGATTTACTAGCCATTCACAGTTCGGGGCCCTCCTTCTAGCGACAAATACGTTGAAGCCCCAAAAATTGGGTCTACAATAAGGGGGGAAACCCACCTGGTCCGGATCCTTTTCCATTGGGATGGTGGGTCCGATTGGGGATAATGGGACTAGTTTCCCAATTTGTGTGTGATGATAAGAATTTGATGTTTCCTTTCTAAAGATTTCTAAGTGAATTGCTTTTAATCTAAGTCTAATTTAAAACATGCAATTTTATTCTAATGAACAGAAATATCTAATTCTAAAACTAACTCGGGATTTAACTTTTCACTTATGCGATCTAAAATAGTTTCTAACAGTAATTGGTAATAAAGATCATTCAATCGCTACTAGAAAATAATTCGTTAAAAATGAATTGTTTCGTATAAGAAATTAGCCGAAACAATTGTGAGAAGCGTATCGCATAATAAGTCATTCATACATTAATGCATAAATAGAATAGTCACCACCATACAAAAGTGCCAAATGATAACTCAAACATTCAAGCCTTCATATATAAATATCTGAACATAAAATATTACTTTGACACATAAGCAGAAATCATTAAGAGATAAAAGTACCATTGATAACAAGTTCTACTCATGAGCTTCAGCAATATAAATTTATCTCTTCCTAATTCAATATCTACTAAGAGTACAGAAATGCATTTTAGTAGTAGACATTAAACACATATATCAATAAATCTCGATCCATTCATTCATCAAAACCTCCTCCAAGGGTGCAGAAGTGCATGTTCTGAGGAAACGTTTTTGACAAATTTCAGGACCCCTTTCTAAATGCATGAGAGGGGCTAAAATACTACTAACTAAATACTAAAAATAGTTTATTACAAAAATATAGGAGGAGTTTTAAATGACCGTCCTCATCTAAGGCAAAAATAAATAAAAAATAAAACTAGAACTGTATCTGAAAATTAACTATCTATGTATCTGTTCTCTGAGATCGCAAGCATTCAACATCGGCATGAGGAGCGTCGGTTGGCCGACATTCGATTTTAGTTGTCCTGCGAAAACAGAATCGGTAAGTGCTTGCGCTATCTTCTCGACAGAATTTGTAAGGCACTTAAAAGTCATGCATTGACTGTGCAATTTAACCAAGTACTGCCAATAAGTGTGCCAATTCAACTTGGTTAACTTCTTTATGGACTTTGCCTTTTCCTCATCCTTCTGTTTCCAGCTTGTTTTCAGTTGCTGTGCCTTTGGGAGAAATCCCGGAGCGGTTTCTGATATCAAGTTTACGCAGATTTTCATTGACATAGTCAATGACATCGTTTGCCGCTGTCGCTGCTTCTTCTGCTGCCTATTCTGCCTTTTTAATCTGTGCATCCCACTTATGGAACAACATTTCTTTGTGGGCTTCATTGATTTTGAGCAAGCCTTCTTTCTTCCCTTCCTCTGATTCCTGCCAAATCAAATAATCAGAAATTATTTTATCAATTAAATCATAGTCGAGTTGCAAATCCACGACTTGACTTGTAATTTTATCGCTCATCTTGCAATGGGAACTCGATTGCGGTATTCTTTGGCATAGTGCCTCTTGCTGTTGCAAGAGTTGGTCGTTCAAGGCAAGGGCTTCTGAGACAAACTCTGTAATTTTGGGGTCATCTTTATGCATTTCTAGCATGGCCTATAATTGATTTTCCTTTTCAGGCAAATTGTTTTGATACCCCAACTGCATCTATTGAAAATCTTGTTGTAATTTTTTTAATTTCTCCTCTACTTCTCGGTTGGCACTGGCCTACTGTAGCTATTGTTGCAAAACTTGGATTTGTTCCTCTCTATCCTTAAGTAATATTTGTACCTCAGACGCTTTATCGATAGTAGCAGAAGCATATGCTCCTGCGATCTGGGATAACTTAGTCAAATTTTCAGTGGGGTCAGTTGTATGGTCTTGCCAAAGGACATCTAGCTGCTCTGCCTTAGGTGAGAGCACGCTATCCAATTTCTGTTTCTTTCTTTGCCTTCGTACCTCTGCCTTATGTTGCGTACTATAAAATATATCTAGAGGAGGAATCTCCTCTATCTTCAACATGATCTGAGTCGACGAGGTTATGGGAATATGCTCCGTTTCTGGAGCATTGCTGATTGTTTCAATGACCATATCTGTCATTGTCTACACTGTACTCTCCGGTGTCTTCATGTTTTATTCCTCAGTATTAATCAATTCATTGAATGTTTCCCACTATTTATCCAGCTCATTTCTCACTGGATTTGGTGGCTACATGAGGGGAGGGGGAACCTTCACCCGTGATGTCGTCAAAACTTGTTGCTCTGGGTGCTCTTTAGATTGGGCAGTATCCCTAACTGACCCTTCACTTTTATTATGGTCACTCTCAGACCGTTTAGAGCGTTATGGTGACCCTTTCCCAGACTTAGACCTGGACTTGTCTGTACCCGAGCTTCCACTTAAACTGACACTGGGAGTTTGCTCCCTTATTGGTTCTAAGGGCAACTTGTCCAAGGGGATGTTTGCTAATCTCCTCTCTCTGTACAGTTTGAATTCTTGGAATTTTCCTGGGGGAAGTTGAATTTGAGCCATATGCAAAATGTCTTTCAGTGTGCTTTTCTGCTGGAAGATGTCGTCAAAGAGATCATCTTCTTTGGTGAATACATTTATTTTGACAGTCGTAGTATAATTCTTAATGACATCAAAGGGGTCGAATTGTCTCCCTGGAAATTTAAACAGTCGTAGACTCAACATGTTGTCTACTTCTTTGAATTCATGACCTAAATCAAACAGTGAAAAGGCCCCACAGGCCATAGGAAATTGCGGCCATATGGCCTTCTTCTTATATTTCAATTCTTTGCTCATTCCTCCCACCCCGAAGGTCTAGTAGGCAATTTCTCGAGCCAGTAACTTATCAGGAACATACAATGGTAGCACATGAGGGGAAGCAATGATTCTGAATACTCTAACATAAGTGGAGAACTCTTCCCCAAACCATCTTCCGACAAGGAGAATATCAACTTCCGCTTCAGGGGAAAATCTTGGGGTGTCCTTATTATACAACATTTTGTGAAGAGGTAACATAATTCCATGACAAATTTTGTAAAAATACGGGATAAACTTGGAATACGACAATTTCTTATGGTAAATGTGAATGGGCAAGGGATTTTGTACAGTCCACTTCCAACCCATTAAAGTAAATCTGGAAACAGAACAGATTGCATCCATAACATAAATAGCTAAAAAGAAAGGAGGACAAATCCTCTAAGAGAGATTTCTTTTAGACCGGTAGTTCCAAATAGCCGAGGCTATATTATCAAATAGTATCTGGGCCTAATCCATAATAGTGGCGTTAGTGGCCACATCTAATAGGGGTAGCCACTCGGATGAAAACTTGTTGATGTCAGGCCTTTCGAATAGCCTACATAGCATAGCAATAGCAAAACAATACGGGGAGGAGAGGGAACCAGTACTGTACATACCATGCTGTCCTTTTTCAATGGCTCTTCCCTTGCTGACCAGTTCTTGGTGCACACCACCAAATCCTTGTTTTCTTTGGCGAACTTCTCAACAAACTGCTTGTTGTAGCTTGCCTGCAGCTCTGGTAAATGATACATAAGCCTTAAATCTTGTGGTGTGAATTACCCAATGAGCTCTTAGCTCCGAGACTTGAATTGTCTGTCTGTTATATCAGCACTGTCCAATACCCACTTGACCATGTCTGTTATGGAAGTATCTTAGGCCTTGCCGCTATTCGGTGCAGGAATGAACATGAAAGTTCAGTAATTGATGCTTCAGATGACCCGCGTGAGTCTGCTGTCACTTTAACTTCCATAACTCTGGGGTTTTATTCTTTGAGCAGACTATACATGCCTTCCCAAGTGGATATGCCGGCATCTCTGGTATAGGTGGTGTCTATGAATAAGGGCATCATCTCTTTGTCCTTAGCAACCAGAGCTTTTCCCTTCTTTCCCATTACGCTCTGAACACTGCTGCGTATATTATTTTGCTTGCCGCTCCTGCAAGTTTACAAGTAAGGAAAGAATAATGGTAAGAGATAAGGTGATGGGAAAGCTCTTAATTCATAAATCATATCAAATATGTCACCCTACGTGAACCT
The DNA here is from genome assembly GCA_000404065.3 of Pinus taeda. Taxonomy (NCBI): domain Eukaryota; kingdom Viridiplantae; phylum Streptophyta; class Pinopsida; order Pinales; family Pinaceae; genus Pinus; species Pinus taeda. The sequence goes on along the minus strand of APFE030197529.1, from coordinate 119,054 downwards.
TTCGATCAGATCTAAATCTTATCTCATAAATGACCATCAATAAACCACTAAATTGACATTAATGCCCATAAGTTGGTATCAGATTACGAGAAATATTTCTTTGAAGAATGAGCCCTACCGATCTGCAATAAAGCGATTTTGCTTCGCAATATCGCAGATCGCAATATCACTAATCCTTTTCGTTAACAATCATTTATTTCCTTATGTGACCACGAGATGCGATTTGCGAGATGCTTTATCGCATATCGCAGGATCAGGATGTTTTATATTAGGTGATACTTGTGGCATATGAAATCTGCGATGTGCGATAAGTCTTTAAGGCGTGCGATCTCACATCGCGTTTTCACAATTTCGAAAGTTTGCTTATATGATGTCCTCCATTACCTTTTGCGATGCGATGTTTTATTGTTGAGAGAACAATTTTTATTCGAAACTTATCATAAAACTTCAATTTTCTGGGTTTTGTGGATGTTTTCCTAAGTTTATGATAGTGTGTTTTATTCAAAGGGAATTATAAGTGCTAGTTTTTTTATTTTTTAAAGGGGTCCCCATTTATTTAGTTTTATTACTAATACT
>APFE030197529.1:98486-116440 GCA_000404065.3 Pinus taeda | reverse complement strand
AAAAGTTGAGTGTTTGTGCACCCAAATCCATTAGATCAAAAAATAACCGAGGTTGGGGTCATTGTGGTTATTCGGTAAAATGAGGATACACTTTTCTAGTTATCCAACGCGAGATTCCCCCCACTACAAGAATTTGGAGATGGGTGTGGGAAAAGGAGGGGTTGCCCAAATTCAATGCCTTTAGTTGGACACTTTTGTACAATAAAATCCTGATGGCTAAAAATATGATCAAACAAGGCATATGAGGTCTTCATGGTGTGTTCTGTGCAATAATCAATTGGAAGATATCCCACATCTCTTTTGGAACTGTCCATTTGCAACAGAGGTTTTGCAGTGTTCGACCCTAGGCATTGAACACAAAATTCACTTCTTGAATGATTGGGAGGTTGTTTTAAAGAATTTGCATATTCATCATCAGGGTTCCTTAAACGACATGGTCATTCTCAAATGGGCCTAGATTTCCTTATGAAATTTGTGCGTTGGGATATTTGGCTCGTGCGAAATCATGCAATTTTTAGAGAGAAGAAAGTCACTCCAAAGGTGCTACCTAATAGGGTTCTTGGTCTATTATCTAAGGCTATCGACTTCCATCTAGAAAATAGTGGAATATATTTGATGCTAAGGCATGAGGAGATAAATTGGATTAATAGGGCGGGAATCAGCCTCCGGGGATTGACTTCCTCGAAAATTAAGAAGCCATCAATGAATAAATAGATGCTTTGAATGTCATAAGAGGCATTTATTTGTTTACAGGTGGTAAGGAATAGTTTTCTCAATAAGAAAAAGAAGAAAATTAACATTGCTAAGATTATAACTAATTCTCATGAGCTTCATAGTGAAATTAGGCATTGGTAAATTCCCAAAACATCATGGGATGAAAGAGTTTGTCACCCATGCAATCCTAGGAGGGTTGAAGATGAAAATAACTTTCTCTTAAATTGTCCATCTTATACTCAAATTTGATCTAATTTTCAAAATATTTGTCACACTACCGACCTTATCGGCCTTTTAACTCAACAAAACTATGGTGAACTATGAGCACTTATTTCACTTTTTTTGAGCATATAAATAAAATGTTAAAGAATTCTAACTAATCTCTTATTTTCTTAATGTTTGGTAGACCATATAGGTCTTAGTGGACATTAGTCATCATCATCATCAATTTAATAAAGCCATCTATGTGAAAAAGAAGGTAATTAATAAATTTATTATAAATATGGGGCATATAAGTATTTATTGTAAATTTCTTATTGCTTGAAAAATTAAAGATTTATTTCTCTCTCTCTCTCTCTCTCTATATATATATATATATATCTATAACTTAGTATATTTAATAAAATATTAGTTTGTTTTTTACATGAGATATTAGACATTAACTATTACATTTTAAGTTTAATAGTGTTATGGATGTATATGACACATGTATTCCAACTTAAGTTATAGAGTGCAACGTGTTTCTCTCGATCAAATAACTAACTAGATCATTGTTCCAAAAGTTTAAGAGTGGGTAGTTGATTTTCTAGTTGAGTACCTTTTAGTGAATGTCGAATTTATGGTATAGGAGAATTCATGAACAATTTAGGTATGAGTATACGAATAACATGTATTATGAACCAAATACCTAAGTAAATATAATAACTACCCAATCCAGTGGTGCCATACCTAAAACATGTAAATAGAGGGACAATGACTAATAAGCCTTTTTGAAGGGACAACCTCCAATTACGAGATATCCTTTTTTTTGTTGATCAAAATTGCTTTCTCTAGATATTCAAATATTCAAATAGCATAGCGTACAAAAATTCTCTCAGCAGCTCTCGCTCCCTCATTCTGACCAGAATTTTTGAGATTGGGGGTTGGAGAATACCAAGATAGACAATTTACATATATTATTTCCGGATGGCTCTAGGGCCTTAGCATACTATGCGAGACACACAAAGAAATTAGAGCTAATGGTGAAGAATCAAGGAGGAGCGTGAGCGGGGGGGGAGGGGGGCTGCAAATCAACCCACACGGTCATGAATGTGGAAGTCAATATACTCCACATGATCCTATAAGATGCAGAGATGGTTGTTTATGCGATTTTGGCTACGCCGTAGGTTGTCTAGCTACTCCATGATGGTATTTTGGTTGTATTGAATGTTAGTGAGATAGGAAACAATTTCATTACGGACTTCGTACCTGTGGTCCCAGAGAATGTCAATGTCAATTTGAATGTGTCACAGCTGCTCAATGATTGATTTCATAGAGGTAGGAGCTACTAGGCGGCCTGATGAGTTAGCAGGGGAAAGCACCTCAACTTCCTCTGTTTTCTGACTGGACTAGGTAGCAGAGGACGAGTGATGTCCTGGTACAGGGCGACCTGCGTGGGCCTGCTACCCCTGTCTGCGGCTCTATTGGTGTGGCATTTTGATGTGCTCAGATTTTGGTGGCTCACAATAGGGGGAGCTCGTAGAGAAAATTTTCAAATAATTACAAAGAAAACAGTAAACACCCGACCCGCACACCCACAGTCCTGAGCAAGGATGAGCCACTATCCCAATAATTCTACCAGGATGACGAGAGAGGCTCCAGTTTACCCATCCTAGGTGCCAGAGCAGAGTACCTTTGAGACACCACCTGATTACTGCGCATGAATAGGACCCCCACCCCCAAAAGCGGGCCAAGAAATTGCGAAGTCTTTGGGCCAAAGGATAGACCCAACCTCTAAACATAAATTACCAAAATCCACATAAAAACCCACACACCTATAAAGACCCGCGACGATCCGCTCGAGCGAGAGAGGATCCAAGAGTTGGCAGAGAGATGAAAGGTCCTTACTTCCACCAGAAGCGGGGGAGTAGGACCAAATCGTGACTGGATGAGTACCATGATCCCAAGGGTAGACCAAGAGACCAATGTCAAACCACTTCAAGCCGCTGCAAGTGTCTTCTGCCTTCATCACCCAAGGCCAGAGCCCCAGTGAGGTGCCATAAACACAAACCCGACCTTTATCCAACTCCTTACCACCCAAAATCGTTGCCCAAAAGGACGAATTGAGCCAAGACATGCACTCGGGTTCGCTTATATCCTCAGAGTGCTTGAGGAGGTATGACGTGCCTATGGAGTAATGAGTGGGTCTTGTCATCGCCGCAGAGTTAATGGGCACGTGGAAGGGAGGCAGGCCCGGATGGAAGGTCACATGCCAAATGTACCATTGCATGCACACCCCCATCGGAGGCTCCAAGTAAAAGATATCAAATGCATAAAGTTAAGATGACAATTTAAATGAATTTGTTTAATGTGTATATTGGATCTAAAGAGGCCTTGATGGAAATAATTAGTTTATATCCCTGATAATGGATCCTCTTTGGGATTCGAAACATCGACACATTTCACATACCACTGTGGGAAATCCAGAATATTTATCTACAATGTAAGATCGCAACATGGAATATGATCTGGTTGATTATTTAAAAGATCCATTCAAAGGGAACTCCATCTTGGCCTGTGGGTTTTGGTCTAACGACAATTGTGATTCCAACAAATCCATCAATGTTAATTATGAAAACTAATTTGATAGGGACATCAAGTGAGGTAACAACATAGGTAACCAACACAAGGAGTTGACATTGAAACCTCTTGCATGAATCTCAAAGGCAAGGTAGCCCCTTGAGCATAAAGGAGGAGAATGCAACACTAAAAATTCCTAGGTGGTCAGCCATCCTAATATTGTTATATCCCAAACACACTTAATTATAAAGTTCTGATGATATCCTATATATTAATGTTGGTATGTTTGTACCCATAAAGTCTTATGCTCCTAACGATATATGCTATTTTATATTCATAACACTTTTGAATGAACACCCTATCAATCATGCCCTTGTTAGTGAACACCTTATTGGTTTGTTAGTTACTAATGAAAACCTTATCAATCAACCATTTTATTGGTGGAAACCCTATTGACAAAGAATTATTATTTAACTAACATAAAGCATGGAAATGGTGCTCTTGTGCATATTACGGGTGCTCGTTTTACATTAGGACTTATAGCCTTTGACCTTAAAATTTTCAAGCCATGTTGTATGCTAACTTCATTAATCCATTTTAGATCAAAGTTTTTCCCACAAGTAATTTTTGGAATTATAATAAATGAGTACATTTGTATTAAAAAAAGTTGTGGTTGGGCCATGCACAATGATAATACAAAATTTATATAATAGGCTTATCTTTGACACTTCAAAATCTCTCTATAATATTACAAAATTCTCCACACTTTGTACTATCCTTAAAGTTTTAGAGCTTATACTGGCTATTTAGCAGGTATATAATTACAAAAATATTGTACTAGGAGCAAAGCTTTACTTGAAATTTCAATAACTAGAGATTAAAAAGAGTTATGCACATTAGGGGCTTCCCTCTTGCTACCAACCTTTAATGAGTGAATGATTGAGGCTTGTTATGTTACTTAAGATGGGTATTGTCGAATTGTGTCTTCCTCCTTTCCCAATAGATGGTCCATACCAAATGAACCCATAAAAGTACTAGAGGAGTTGCATATTTTATCACCTTGTTTGTTGACATGTTAGCCATCTCCAACTTCACAACGTTTCCTCATAACATCCCCATTTTCAACTCCATTTATTCAAGTGTATGGGTATTATTTTCCATAGAGATTTTGAGACACATTTGCTTATTTTTAATGGCTTTTTCATATGGATCTATATCAACTACCCATCTTTGCAATGGTTAGGACTCTAAAGTATTTCTTCTCTCTCAACCTTTCTCCATTATTCCCATCTCCTCATATATAATGAGAGACACTCTTGAGCCTCACTAATATACCTTCCACACCTCGTCATTCCCCTACATAGGTCCAAGTTTTCACAAATTATGTTGATCCGGATCTTGGGGGGAGGCCCCCAAGATCTAAAAGGTTGAAATGGATCTTGGGGTAGAGACCCCCAAGATCTGAAAACTTGAATTGCCAGAAGAAAAGTAGGAGAATGCCCAATAAACAAAACCACAAAGAAACTTTTTATTAAAACCCACTGATCTGGATTTAAACAGGAATGCAACAAATTACAAAGATAACCATAAACACAGATATGCAGCGGAAATAATACTTCATTTCATTAATGTAAAATACTGAAGTATGCTTACAAACAGTAATGGAAATAAACCAACTAGGGCGATGGTAGCTTATCTCTGAGAAGAGATGTGGTGGCTACATGCCTTTGAACTGTAAAGGCTACATTGTAGCAGATCATATGTCCTTTTGCAAAATGTGACATGTTACTTATAGTATTTTTCAGTTATAATACCACGGGTCAATTCCATGGGTGAATGAATACCATGGATGGATTTTACAATACCACAGGTGGATACCATTTACAATACCATGGGTAAATTCCATGGGTCGATGAATAATATGGGTGGATGAGTACCATGGGTTGATGCCATTTTCCATTCGGATCATTCCTCCCTCCTTAAGAAGCAATGGTCCCCATTGCGTAAAGTTCCCCCCTGCAAAGCCTTTGTTGAATATGAAGAGCCACTGAAGATAAGGGTTTTGTGTGGTTAACCTAAAACCTTGATAAACGAAGATACGAGGATAGAGATACCTTGTAATGCTTGTGACCAACTGTGATTCTGACAATGTGCGGCCTAGCAAATGGACTTCGATGACAAGGATTTTATGCGATTAACCCATAACTGTGATGTTGGTTGTTGATGAAGTAGCCGGTGCCTACATAGCCTGGGGTGGGAGGGCACGTCTCCAAATAACCCAAGCCGAATGTTGCTATGTTGAAACTGATGAATGTGAAGCAAGTGCCTACTAAAGTGGGGTGGGGGGGCACATCTCCAATGGGAACCCACTCCGAATGCTGCTCCAGAATTAAAATGGGCATAACTCAGTCAATATAACTCAGAATATTTATTATAACCTGTTTTTGGAAGCAGAAGGATCATTTTGCATCTTCCCATGAGTTGGAAATCCTTATTTGGACACTCTGAGATCTCAGATTCGCGCTGCAATAGTTCCGCCATCACAAAAATTCTGATAAAATAGCTAATTTTAAATCAGCGATATCTCCCACATCCGAACTTCGATTCGACCCTTTTTTTTTGAAATTGGGTAATTTTTCGAGAGGAATCTAGATCTGGTATTTGTTTTTGTAAATATTGTACCAAATGTTTCATATCTGATATGCAAAGTTGCTGCCCAAAAAAAATTCTTGCAAAAAAATGAAAAAAAAGAAAAATTCTTCCCGCTTGGCCCAAGAAAATGCTCTGTGGAGGACGTAGCACATGCCTGAAGTTTGTTGAATATCTCCGCAAAATTTGAACTGAAATATGCATCAAACCCTCATTCCCATGGAATCATAACTTGCTTTGATACCATTGATCCGGATCTTGGGAGGAGGCCCCCAAGATCTAAAAGATTGAAATGTATCTTGGGGGGGAGAGACCCTCAAGTTCTAAAAGATTGAAATGGATCTTGGGGTAGAGGCCCCCAAGATCTGAAAACTTAAATTTCCAGAAGAAAAATAGGAGAATGCCCAATAAACAAAACCACAAAGAAATTTTTTATTAAAACCCACTGATTTGGATTTAAACAGGAACGCAACAAATTACAGAGATAAGCATAAACAGAGATATGCAGCGGAAATAATACTTCATTTAATTAATGTAAAATACTGAAGTATGCTTACAAACAGTAATGGAAATAAACCAGCTAGGGCGATGGTAGCTTATCTCTGAGAAGAGATGTGGTGGCCACATGCCTCTGAACTGTAAAGGCTACATTGTGGCGGACAATCTGTCCTTTTACAAAATGTGACTTGTTACTTATAGTATTTTTCAGTTACAATACCACGAGTCAATTCCATGGGTGAAGAATACCATGGGTGGATTTTACAATACCACGGGCGGATGCCATTTACAATACCATGGGTAAATTCCATGGGTCGATGAATAATATGGGTGGATGAGTACCATGGGTTGATGCCATTTTCCATTCAGATCATGTGTAGCATCCAAGGTTGCCATGAGAGCTAGCCATTTTTCAAGACCGAGGTCTCCAAACCATACAAAATCCAATCAACAAAGAAAATTCCAAAAAAGCCACCAGTGCTCTCTAAAACTTTGAAACTAAGAAACATAATAAGAATTGAATTCTACAGTAGAGAGTCGTCGCTTCTAGATTCCTTTATGCATTAAAGCAAATGTAAATTCCCATCCAATCCTTATGGGCATGAAAAGAGAGATGACCTATGACATAAAGTATGAAGGTAAGTAGGGAGAAGAGATCATTAACGCTTGGATACAACTCTCCTAAGTCATGTAGCCACTTGTTCTTTGATAGCAAAATCTTTGTCTTAAATAAAAATGCTTGATAATTGATTTAGGGGAGATCACAAACAATTTCCTTCCCCTATTTATTCTCATTATCTTGACTTTTATATTGAATGCTTTGTTAGTTTGCTTGTTTTCAATGAAGTTATGTGATCTCAAGGCTTGATAATAATTTTTTCTTTTGAAGTTTCCTATCAAATTTTTAGCTCTAAAAACAAGCTTTCTCAATTAAGAGTCTTGAGGCAAATATTGATAAAACACATGATGGATTATTTTTGTGGAATCTCTAATAATTGAGATTTGATTTTTCCCTTTCTGTTTTAGCATTATTAAACCTTGAATTATTGCCAAAAATTCTACTAGTTGTTCGTAGTCTCACCTAAGCCTTAGACAAATCAATTTTTTGTTTTCCTTGGGGTTAAATATGAAAGCCCCACTCTTGACACCTTTTTATTGGAATGCGTAGATCTTACTTGTCTTAGGTGTGATCATACATGTGGCTGTAATGATTATTAATCATTATTGTGCTGAGAGGCACATCCTACAACCAATATGAAGGTGATGTGTGATTTCATTTGTGCTTAACATGGAGTTGACACTTGTCCCTTAAAAAAGAAATACTGTGAATAAAAAAAACAATGTTAGCTATAGTAAAAACAAACAAAAATGATTATACACAATTGGTAGGTTAGTTTTAATTAAAAGCATTATAAAACATCAATAATCCCATCCTCATTGTGCTCACTTGGTTTGTTGTTAATATTTCAATCTAGTATGAAAGAGATGTGGTAAAAATATTTCACTTTCACTCTTGGAGTTATAAATAAAATATTTTGATGTCTATGTTAAATAATATAATTTTATATCAACTTTATAGAGATAAAGTCATCAACAAATGATAAAAAAAACTCTTCTATTTTTCTTTAAATATTTCAATATAAAATTTAATTAGATTGCTTGAATATCCATATTAACTAATATATTTCAATATGAACTATATAATACACACACACACACACATACATAGAGAGATACAATTTATATATAGAGAAAAAGTGTGTGTGTGTTTTAATGTTGACCCTAGTAAAATATTTGAATGTTTAAAGGGAAGAAGCAACTAAAAGTAAATAATTCAGTTACTTAATAAGAGGGAAATGTGTAATTCATTCAATTTTTAATATAAAATAATATTAATAATAAAATATCCAAAAATGAAACACAATGAAAAATTACACATGGTCTCTCTTCTCTCTCTCTCTCTCTCTCTCTTATATATATATATATATGTAGAGAAGAGAGAGAGAGAGAGAGAGAGAGAGAGAGAGAGAGAGAGAGCCATTATAGATCCAATCTTAACTACAAATTTATCAAGCACTAAAAGGGATTAAATCTCTTAACGCATAAACCTTTTTTCAAGTTTTGCATTCTAAAAAGAGGCTTTCATATTAAGAGATTTGATCCCTCTTGGTGCTTGGTAGATCTATGGTTAAGTTGGATCATATTGTTTAGGTAGTGTTGACAAATGGGTTTTGGTCAAGTAGAGGTTCCAAGGAATTCATGCACAACAAATCTCTTTCTATGGTTGGTATTTTGTAAGATGAATTTAACATAGTAACATCATGATGAAGGATGAGGAGGGTCCTTGAATGTTGTAAAAAGGGCTATTAGACACATAGTGTGCTAGTAGTTTGTTTGCCGAGGTATGAAACCAATTGAAAGCAAGGTTAAATTTTTGGATAGTGCTAGTTGTTTATGGTGAAACTATTGAAGTTAAAGTTAATGAACATATTGAGATTAAGAACCTCAATATAAGTGTGATGCTATTTTGTTAGAATTTGACACTTTAACAAATAATATGCGAAACATGGAGATAAAAGGAAATAATTGAAACAAAAATGACAAAGATAAGATGGAGATGCTTGGGATGTGAATCACTACAGAGGAGGATGATCATATTCCAAGCTTGTGTGTCATGTATCTCTTGTTGATGGTCTATGGTGTTGCAATATTTTGTAAAAATCATCCCTTAGTCTGTTTGATAAAGTGTATGGTTTAAAGGGAGTTCTAGCTACATGTTATCTCCAATTATTTGTTAATAATAGATTTTTTTGAATGTTGCATTATAAGTCCTCATTAGAAAATTCAAAGAATGTAAGATTGACTTGAATATATCCTATATCTAGACTATTTTCCTAGCGAATTGGTGAGCATATTGGTTGGGTACCCGGGTGTCTTGATAGGTGGAATTATGTCCATAAGATGGCCAATTGCACAATATTTATAGTTAGGTTGGTGTTAGGCCTTGGAGTACAATAGGTTCCTAATTCATATGAGGTATTAGTGGTACAATTGGTTTCCAATATGTATGTATTTGAGATAATGGTTCCATAAGTTATGAAGTATGGACACTATTTTGGTTTTGTGATGGATAACTTGTTTGATATGTTTGAGATCATTAAGAGGTGTCTTGGTATGTCCAACATGAGAGTCAGATGACTCAAGTCATGACAGGTCAAGGATGCTAAGTTTGGAATCTATCAAGAGTAGGTGAATTTATCTTAAATGTGGAAGTGCATCCTTGTATTTGCTCATATAAGTTGAACTGACCATTCTATCCTACTTGTGCATGGGTATTACCCTAAAAGGGGGAGTTGTAAAATCACACATGGAGTTGGATGTACATTCTGGGTGATGTTATGAGACTAAAAAAGGAAGGACAAGGACATATGTCGACAAATAGTGGGTGCATTAGTTGCCTTAAAAGTTATTGGAAAAATTGTTTGCATGTACAAGGAAAGTGAAAATGTTTATGATTGTATTTGGAAAAACAAGGATGTAGATGTTGTCCTATATGAAATAGAGAGTTATTTTAAGTTTTGTCCAAGGGAAGATAGTGGATGCTTATGGAAGCAATGGAGATTGGTTATGGAAGCAACAGAGAGAGGATGATGGTGGAAAAATAAGGTAAACAAGATAAGAATTTTGAGTTGAATAAAATAAAAAAAAAACTTAACCATATTGTAATGTTAGTCATGCAAATTATAGTCATAGCACATCTATGATATCATGATGTTTTGATTCGTTCTATTGGTCCTTTAAAAGTTTTAAGCCAATACCCAGGATATCCATGCAAAGGAGTATGTGATATATGTACCTGTATATATATAAAGGCCACATCACTTTAAGACCTAGATATGCATGCTTACACCTTTGCCATGTGTCCCTGATGACTTGGATCACTTGTTTAGTATAATGTTGTAGCCTTTGTTATAGAGTTATTTAACACTTGTAATGAACCATATTGACTTAGGCAGGTGAAGTTTTACATTTAGAGGGAGTTCATAAAGAAGTCGAATGAACCATGAATGCAATGGAAATCCTATTAGATTACTAGATATAATAGTTGATTACCCATGTATTCCAATGGATATTTTTTCCTTTATATGGACTTTGAAAATTTAGTGATGTCCACATGATTGGGGTACAAGGTGAAAGTGCCAAGTTAGACCATATATAGAAATTATTAATCAAGAGGATCTTCCAGTCATAGTGAAGCATTTGTTGCAAACTAATAAATGACAAAGGCTTGACTTGTTAAAGGTTAAGAAAAGTAGTCACTAAGGTGGGGTCTTGGAATATGTAACTCGTACTTGTCTTAGGTGTGATCATATTCATGGTGATTGTTATTATTGTGATTGGGTAAAGTTGGTCTCTATGGAGAGTTTATTCCATGTATTTAGGAGATGGCTAGATCTAGGTGGATTTGAGAGATTCTCTCCAACTAGATGATCCCTAGATTGGTGTGAGGTTGAGACATTGTCTCAATAATTTGATAGCATGATTAGGATAATTAGTCTATCTTGAGACTAGTTTCATGTATATATATGTAACATTATTTGATGTTAATATAGAGCACCTAAAACATTTTTGGTGTGTAATAAATATGTACTCCCATTTTTTATCACCCTTTTCCCACAAGTAATGTTAAAAAATTTCATAATAAAAAATACAAGTAGCATGACTACTCAATACAAATACCAAATTTAGTTATATTGAAGGAAATTAATTTTTTTTTTTTTTTTTTATAGAATAAAATACTTTAATTAAATTGAAATGTAGATATTGTTGACAGTGCATTGTTATTGGTCTAGATGATTCTTCTTGCTAGTGGAGTACCTTCCTCGCCGAATTTTAGTTTATTCATAGCTAGCCTTCCATAAAATGAAAGTCAAATAGAAATAGAGCTAGATAGGAAATGATCGCAGATATTAGACCATAACAATCCCAAGTTAAAGAAAAACCTTCTGTAACAACCCCAAGTTAAAAGTTCATGTAATAAAAGTTAATAAAGGCAAAATAAGACCAAGGTCATGGGACACGTATTCCAAGTTGAATGGTGGGAAAAAAGATCCTAATGGGTGTCACTTTTGGTTTATTATGGCTAAGGAAATTGGTAAAGTCAACGAGGCATTAATTGACATTTTATTTATGAAAATAAAGGAAAATAGGAGAAAAGTGAGATGAAGGGTCACATATTTGCATGAGAGGGAAATTGAAGGAAAATAGAAGAAAATGAAGAAAATAGAGGTCTCAATAATAAAAAGGTTTATGAGGATCAGTTCACAACTCTTTTCAGATCAGTTTTGGAGCTCTCTCTATTCTCTCGTACTTTTGCACGCTTAGAGCATTCTTGGAGCACTCTAGCATTAGAGAAAGGAAAGAAAAGGAATGATAAGGAAAACAAGAACAAGAAAGGAAGGTTGGATCAAACAACTTCAGTAGGTCTATTTTGCAGGTAACAAGTTGCATGTGTGATTTCCTAGTTGAGGTGTGAAGGCACGGTGCATGCATTTGTTTATTTGGTTCATATGCTATCATTGGCATGGGTTTTGCTTAGATTAAGAGTGGTTTTAGCCTTGCCTTGTCATTTATTGGATAGCCCTAGTGTGATGGGATTCTTTACTTGGTTGAGCTTTGAATTGTCGGAAGGATTTGGAGCCAAGTGAGGTGGTCTCAAGAAGATTCCCAAGGGTTGGGGGTGGAGGTGGTTTAATCTCCAAGAAGCCCTTGACAGGTGGGTCAAGATAGGAAAATTCCTCAAGGTAATAGTGAAGAAACTTTGAGTTATCCAAGATCATTTTGGGATGTGTGATCTCTTGATTGGTTTTGGCGAGATATCAGTAGCCTAAGGGTGGAGGTGGTTTAATATCCAGGAAGCCCTAGTTGTTTATGTCTTGAGAACCCACATTCATGCTTGGAATATGGCATGGTGATAATTGGATGAAAGAAAGATTTGGTTCAACCCAATGTATGGTAAGGTGGTACGTGGAAGTCCCTGACTTGGTTGGATTTTGCACAAGTTAATAAGAGCTACTTTTGTATTGTAATCTATGAGAACTTGTACTTGTTATTATGGTGATTTGATGGTTGTTCTGTCATGGTTAGTAATCTAGTTATATGTTGATAATAAGCATGGATTTGTAATGTGCTTTAACTATGGCGTTGTTCAGGATTTGTTAAGCATATGATGGTTAATGAATGCATGGGATAACAAATGTTATTGCAACTATTATAATAAGGCATTATACCTTCTTAGTGATTCTCATATAAGTTTCAGACTCCTATAATCAGATATGCAGTCATGAACTGTAGCTTACATGTTCATTATATGCTTGACGAAATGATTGTCATGGTTAGGCTTGATTAGTTTAAGTTCTTATTCAAATTTTGTATGTTTAGCATTGTACCTATACCATTTATCATTATGAGAAGTCTCAAGTAGTTCTGGGCAGGGTTCTGGAGGTTGTCCTAGAATTGTGCTTAGATATCGAGACCGTAGGCATTGAACTGAGCAATTTAGGTCACAAACGCATGGAGCAAGGCTTATGAGTGTGATTGGAGGCCTTTAACCGCATGCATGTAGTGTTAAGTGAGAAATTGGGAGTATATGTCATTGAAACAAAGTTTCAACTCAGGGATTGACCACCTGGGGTGTTTCTTCAAGTCCTCGGTGATTTGTAGCCCCTATAGGCTATCAGTTTGTGGTAAAAAAGTCTTAGTTGTTGGACCCACTTCCTTAACTGGAGCGATGAGGTTGGGTGATGTTATAATGGCACTCCATTTCACATTTACTCAGAGGGTTTGTAAAAGCAGGTAAATGTGGGAGGGGGCATTACATCTTCTTCCCCTTAATGGGTGCAGAGCATTAGGAGAACTACATAAGTGAAAAAAACACTAGAGCACCATTAACTTGAATATATAGCAGGAGTTAACAATCTAGATGATGCATATGCCTAGAATTTGCATGAGGGGCTAGGCTAAATAATGGTTCCACAAACAAACCCAAACTAAGGCCCCAAATCTTGAGAGATGCAGGTGGGAGAATATTTAGCCCCATCAAACCAGGTTGCTCTTAAGAAGAGCAAAGAGGAAACCCTTAGCAAAACTCTAAGAGTCCCTTCTACAAAGCAAAACCAAATCATGTTGAATGTGTCTATAATCCAAATTATGCAGGTGAGGCTTAATGCACTACTCAGATTACCCATGCATAGGTTTAGCTAAAGCAAGGAAGCGATGATGTTTAACCATGTTTCTTATTTAGACATTGAAAGGCCCAACAAATACCTTGAACTTAGTACCCCCCAATGCATACAAGGATAGAGGAGGTAGTGAGTGAATTCATTAGGGGATCAAACATATTCTTATCATCCTTCAAACCTTTAAATTTCTTTCTTTCATTGTCGAACCTACCTTTTCTCAATTATAATCTTTAGTTTAATGCTTGCATTTGATGTGAAAGGACTGAGTTTTCTCAAATTGGCTTGCATGACTAGATATTTCAAACTTTCCTCTTGTGCTAAGGAGAATCCTTTCCACATTGTAAATCTTCTGCTAAGTTTTGTGGTATATTTCCGATCCCTCTTGCAAAATGAACTATTTTATTTTCTTTGGGATCATGTAGATCCTTACTCCCACTTACTACCCTAAGGTCATAAATAGTAAACATAACTTGGAGTAAGTTATTTATGGGTTTATGGTGGTTTATAAGCCAAGGGAATTGCACATGATGAAGCCCATTTAATGGTTGGGAATGCTCCATTCTAAAATTCCTCAAGTGGCTTTCTATTTGGCTAGATTAGCTAACAAAACAACACATATCCACTAGGTGTTGGTTTTCTTGGTTAGGGGTTTTTCTAGGGTAAATATTGGCTTTACATGCATCTTGTGTTTATTGTGCATATCTAATTGTGTTATTTATCTCTCTTAGTTTTAACATGTGGTATTGGATCTCAATTTGTCTCAACGAGAGTGGCTTGAATGCTGCATGTTTAAATCTGAGTAAAGATAGAGTTCTATAGAAGAAACAATAGGAGTTTTTTTCATTATCAATGGGAATGTATTATCTAGACAAGTTGTCTACATAGTGGGATGAAATCTTGGAGCGTGAAATAAAAATGTGGTTATTTTAGTAGTGGTTACACATTGCGGCAAGTTCATCTCAAGTTGAGATTGAAGCATGAAGGGTTACATGAGATAAGCAATTGTCAATGGAGGGGACTAAGCTATGTCGATTCTTAGTGTTGTATATACATCAAAGTATCAAACATATTGATTAGAATTCTCCTAGGATGAACTTGCAAAGGAAATGGATTGAATTAAAGGTCAAGTGTCTTTGTGTGGTAAGTGTTTGATATTGGTGATCTACTTATCTTAGAAAAGCTTGATTGGGAAATTGGTAAGGTGCTTGGGCAAGCAAGTGGTGTTGAAGACAATGATTATGTAGGAGTGCTATGTACATGAGCAATTATAATGATAGTAAATGATCAAATTGATCGGATTGACTTGTTTATCTCCTGACCATAAAATTGATGTGAATTTCCCTATGGGTTAGTGCACACTCAAGCACATATATATTTGGTTTCACCTAATAGAAGCAGGAGGCTTTCAGCTAGGGAAATTTCTAGCCTCAACATAAACACATGGAGTTGAGATTTAGGTAGTTAAGGTTATTGTCATATTTCATAGATAATGATCACTTTACTTTTATATGTGTTGGGATGGATCAATGTTATTAAAAAGAGTGACAGGGATTGAATCACTTCCTTGATCCACCCTTCAACAATTGACTTGGTAGTAGCTTGGACATATATCTCCATTGAGTGAGGTTTGGTAGAAGAGGCTTAAGGGAAAAGGGTATTGACCATGTAAGAAAAAAACAATGAATCAAAATGGTGTATGTCGAATTGAGTGAGTTATTTTCTTATTAATAGGATAATGGAACATGACAATACATTGGAGAAGTGCAAATGGTGTAGATCCTAGTACACTCTTTCTTCTTGTGGTGATTATGTACTTAATTAAATGGTGTGAAAATGAGATTGTTAGTACATGCATGTTATGGAGTGATTTGTGTTAGTCCTCATTTTGGCTAAAAATATTGCTATTATTTTTGCTTTCCTTTTCCCTTAAAAACACCCATTTTCGTAATTTGTGACGATATTCTCTTATATTTTGACTATAATAATTCTTCCATGAGTTGTTTTTTTAGATAAATGCATTATGAAATGTAAATCGTACATTTTAGTAGAATTTGTAATTCATCGTTCATTCTCACATTTATAGGCAATCTGGGTAAAAATCAAAGACACAATTTTTTCTGATAGGTATCCCAAGATAGTAAAACACCTATTCGCTCGAGCTAAAACTGTCTTGGAATGCTTGGTCAATGCGTGGTCAATGCAACCAATTGGATTGTTGAAATGTAAAAAAGGCTGTCAAAATGCGCAGATTTGTGTTTTGCATATCATATCCATAATTTAAGCGATTAGAATAGATATCATGATCATATCTTAGTGTTAAAATGTACAACAATCAAGTCTGAGCATGATTTGGGTGAATTATGTTAGAAATTTGCTTATAAATCAAGAACTTGACTTGCCAAAACATATATTGTATTTTTGTTTTGATTAAAAACTCAGATTTCGACCTGTGGGATTAGAATCAAGTTTCAGACTTGTTGATGGTCGTTTTATCAAGTAATGAAGTGGTGTTGAAGTTTTAGCTCTTGATTTTCATTTTGTTTGTTTGCTTGAACCATGGCGGGCCTCCATGACTTGAGTTAGTGCACTTTGTCTTTGTTTGTAAAAATATTTGGTAAATGCTTGCCATTTCTTATTGATTTCCTTTATATATTCATGTTTATATCTCTTACCCACATTTTTGTACCTTCAAGTTTAAACGAGGTTACAAATTAGCTCATTTGATAGTGTAAACATAGGCTTAACAACTAGTTTCTAAGTTGTTGTTTGTATATGCTTTTATTTCTTATTTAGCGACTATATAATCTTTGTTTCTTAAAGCTTCTCATACTATCCCAACATGATTTTGATAAGATGGTTATTTGATAGAGTAGTTAATAGAGTAGCCTTAGTCTTTTAGCCTTGAAAGAGCAACCATAATTGTTTAATTTTGCTTAATCAAAAGCATCACTTGCTGTAGTTAAATATATTTAAGAATCATTTGTTAGTAATTAAAATATTTGAGTAAATATTAGGACCAAATTAAATATTTATTAGATATTTTATACTAGTTATTAAATACAAGTCACTAGTAACTAGTTATACTAGCTACTAGTTTCCGGTCCTTAGCAATTTAAGTGTTAATTAGAAATGAGTTATCATAATATATATTGATCAAGCATTATTATATTAGATATAACATATTTTGATATAAGTATGGTTTTGTTAGCTTAAATATATTTTGGTTTTATTAGTTTGATCTATTTTGGCTTGAATATAGTAGATATCTTAGCTAGATTGAAGGAGCTAAGTGATAATTTCATTACGTCTTTGGATTTGTATTGTTGTCCATAGCCTTATTTTACAGTGTCATTTTTAATTGTTGATCATTATAGGTTAGTTGTTATTTAAAAATCAACTTAAGTGGTCAAAGTAACCAAGGCATTAAGAGTGCCATTCACTAATTTTCTAGGAGAAGAAGGCCCCAACCTCTTAAGAACTCTGCCTTTTTGCCTTGAACCTTTCAAACACCATAATTCCCTGTATTCGTTTACCACTTTCCTAGAATAGAATGATGATTAAAGTATATACCAGTTAAAGATATGAGTAGAGGGATATGAGGGACCTCTCATCGTCGCTCTCATCGATAAGGAAGGACATAGTGCATTCTCATCTTTGTAATTGTTAGGAAAATTATATGTTTATATTTCCAACATTAAATTATCAAACTGGATTCGTAGGCTTAGAGATGCAAGCAAAGTTTATGCGAAAATAAATCCCTAATCTATCTTAATATACTTCCGACAACTATTGAGAAAATTGACTATTAAATAACATGTTCATGAAAGAAAAGACTAAATGCAAATAAACACACTGAAACTAA
Organism: Pinus taeda; assembly: GCA_000404065.3. Taxonomy (NCBI): domain Eukaryota; kingdom Viridiplantae; phylum Streptophyta; class Pinopsida; order Pinales; family Pinaceae; genus Pinus; species Pinus taeda. The sequence continues at coordinate 98,698 of APFE030197529.1, read as the reverse complement.
ACAATGTCTACCAATCATTGTCTTGAATATAGTGACACAACCATAAAATGCAATCTTTGACTCTACAAAGTAGTATTCATGCATTCATTAACAGGTTGGATTTAAAGGAAAAAATGATTCTAGCACAACCACATTAATAAATGTGGCTGAAAAATGCTAATAGGCATATATCAACCACATTTAATAATAATCATAAAAATTTATATTTATAT
>APFE030197529.1:30551-69959 GCA_000404065.3 Pinus taeda | reverse complement strand
AAAATTAAAAATCATGTGTCGGCCCTTATATTAGGGTTCTTTAGTTTATTTATACCCAGGCGCTCAGCTCTTTCTCTCAATAATTCATTCATTTCTATCTTTCTGAATTGTCCTGATGATGGACCCCCTTTGGGGTTTGAAACGTCGGCAGAATGAACTAAAAATTGTGGATAATCTGGATCATGAAGCTACAAAAAACTTCCACAGAGGTTTAAAGATCCTATGGTGTTCGCAATGGGTCTCAGAGGAATTCCATATTTATGGATTTTGGGTACACCATAAATTCTAGGGATGATGGCGTTATGGGTATTAACCTGTTTTTAATAGTAGAATCGAGAGAGGAGTTTTTGATTTTGTTACTAACTAGGCGAAGTATTTTGTTGCTAGGGTCCTTGTTAAGAATTCTATAGCAGCCACTTTTGCTAAGGTGTTCTTCCATCTTATTATCATAATATGTCCTATCCATAATAACAGTGGCATTTCCTTTGTATGCTTTTAAAATTATGATGTCCTTGTTCTTCTTGATGTTTTTTAAAGCTATGGATTCTTCTTTGGAGATGTTGCTGGGAGGAGGTCTGGCATTTCTGAGAATTCTAGCGACGTACTGTCTAATTTCTTCAGCAACATTTTGATCTGTGTTTTTGATGATGACCTCAATGTTACTTATGATATCATTCACAGGTATTTTTGCTGGAGATAAAGAAAAATTAAGACCTTTTTCTAGCAGCGCTTTCAAGTTGTCATCTAATGTCAGAATTGAGAGGTTGATAACTGTTGAGTTTTTAATTGATTTGTTGTTGCAGGATTTTTCCTGCACCGAAACGTTGCAAGGGTCTGGATTGCGAGAAGAATGGTTGGTTTCAACCTGCATAGTGAAGGTGGTATGTTTTTGAACAAGAGAAACATGACTATTGCCGTCTAACTGTGTATCAATAACTTGCGTATTGCTGAGAGCGTGTTGTCTGATGGGAGCACGGTGTTGGATATCATCGATGTCTCCTTTCTGCGTATTATCTTTAGCAATTTTAATTTTCCCTTGCGCTGTTTGGTTGTTTAATTGCGTGAGTGTATCTTCATCGACTACAATCTTCGCTGTCTGGCTATCCACTTGGGAGATGGTACCACCACACTGCGAACTGTGATGGCTCCTATAATTCTGTGTGTTTTTTCTTTGCTGGAGGGAGCACCTCGTGTGATGGGAGTGGTATAGTCATTGCCATCCCCTATGATATTAAATTCAAACTGCGTTGTCAGGTTGCACGACATTAGTTGTAACCTGTGTTTTCAAGCTTTCCAACTACGTTATGGTGGCGTCATAATGCTTGTTAGTGCTGTGTTGGTAAGTGTAGTCATATTCATGGCCTATTTTCTGCGTCTGAGTTGTAGAATTAATTTTGAAGTCAACGTTTCCTAGGTTTTTAAGTTTTTTGGATTTCTTTGCTAAGTTGTAATCAAAAATCCTTTCAGCTTTGGTGAAGGTGAAGGTGTCTAAGTTTTGCCAGAGATCAAAGCGAAGAGCTGAAGCTAGCTTGAGATGCAGGCTTAGAATTTTTTCAGAAATTTTAATTAGTTGGACTCTGGTAAGTTTGATTTCATGTTTGATGAGGGTTTTACTGAGATTATCGAAGACCGCAATGTTCTGACCACATTTAAGGGGATGGTTACATTTGGCGAAATTTGGAATGAGGTTTTCATCCCTACATTGTTTTAGAAATATGAGATTTGAAATACTTCTGGCTCTGGAAATTCTCATCTTCTCAAAATTTAGAGCATTGTTCATTATGTCCCTTCCATGGTGGGACTTAATGGTGTTAAAGAGAGAGTCCATACAGGTTGCTCGATTTTATTTTTGATTTTTTAATTTTGTGGAAAAACCTGTGAACAGTTTTGAAACCAACGTTTCAGACTAGCTTAGTGAGTCCATCATCAGGGAATGAGATTTGTATTTGAGAAGAGAGAGTGAGAAATTACAGAGCTTATTAATAGTTATTAAAAAAGATTTTTGATGTCTTCTTCTGTAGTCGGCTTACAAATGATTTAATTTGATCTTAGCAACTGTTTGTAAAATAATTAATTAATTCACCATGAGTTAATTAGTTGTAGAAAATAAAACATGAAGTCTATGTGGGGACATGCAACAATTTCTCCATTGATTGAGGTATTTATCCACCAGTTAAAGAGATAAGGATGAGTTGTAATTAGTTGGCTCAGTTAACTGAGTCAAGTCCAGTTAGATTAATTCAAACAGTTTGTTGAATTAATTGTGAGTTCAGTTAGTTAATGCACATGCATGTAATTGCTGCACTTCAGATAACTGAATATTCTCTCATAAATAACTCATGCTTGTCAGTTCAGACAGAGACCCAGTTGAGATCAGATGGAGGGATAATGTACTATCAATTGCAGGAATATTCTATTATGAATATCTCTTGCATGCAGAAGGAATTCTTTCCTTGAGGATTGCACAGTTACTTCTTCAGTTTTTGTGAGTGTGATGAGGCTAATTCACACATGTGGCATCACTGGACCCCAAGAAAAATTTCACAAGGAAATAGGAGGCTTGGAGGGCTGAGGAAAGGCATATCTCTTGTCTACTTACTCTGTGAGCTATATTGTTTGATTGCAGAGAGAGTAGGATAGCTTGAGAATTGATTCTTTTTGTAACTTGAACATATTTCCACTTGTATGATAATACAGAGATTGGGGTTTTGGGCTGAGGCTTTCCCTGGGTTTCTTCTATGTTATGTGTGATTGATTTCTCATTCTTAGTTATATGTGTTCTCATTGATCTTGCTCAATTTGATTAAGATTTCACAAAGTTTGTTATAGAAGTAGATCTTGTATTTTGCTTTAGTATATTTCATAATCTATTGATCTATAGTGGGAATTTCTACATGGTATCAGAGCAAAGGTGATCAAGGCGAAGAGCAATATACAAGAAGGGAGAAGTTCCAAGTTTGAGGTTCCTAAATATAGAAATCGAGTTCTTATCACATCTCAATTTCACCAATGGCGTTCAACGATTTAATACTTGAATATGCTCTTGATGGCAGTTCGAATTATATAGCCTGGAAGGATCGCATAGAAGCAGTATTAGAGGATAACGGTCTAAAGGAATTCATTGATCAAGAAGTCCCCAAGCCGACTGATGCTACTGAATTGGTGGAATGGAAGAAATGTGTGGCTAGAGCAAGGAGAATCCTTTTGGAGGGAGTTCGAGACCACATAGTCTTGAGTCTCTATTGGAAGGAGACACCATTTTCGATGTGGAAAACATTGAAAGATCTATATCAGAACAACAACGATCAGAGGAAGAAGCTTCGGAAAATCAAGTGTGAAAAGGGCGACACGATCTCTACATATCTGAACAAGCTAACCACCTGCAGGGATGAGCTTGGAAGTGTAGGGATCACGACTGTTGATGATGACATGGTGAGTCTTGCACTCTTCGGTCTTCCTAAGAGCTGGCATAGCTACCAAGACTCAATTAATGGAAGAGAAAAACTGCCAAATTGGGAATGACTTGGGTCAGATCTGATGCAGGAGGAGATAAGAAGAAGCACCAGAGATGGATCCTCATCAAAGCAAGATGATGAGGAAAATATAGCCTTAGCGAGTAAGGCGAGGAAAGGGAAAGGGAAGGTATCCCATCCCAAATCCGGTTCTTCCCATGGTGGGAAGAATTTTGACAAATCGAAAGTGTGATGCTTTCATTGTCATGAAGTGGGCCATTATGCTAAGAATTTTCCATAGAATAAATCCAAGAAGGGTTCCTTGAAGGGTTCTGATGGTGAGGAATTGGCCTCACAATTTGAGTTGGATTTCTCGCTTATCGCATGCATGGTTTCATCCATGGTGGGATGTGTGTGGTCCCTGGACAATGGAGCTTCATTCCACATGTCAAGTGACAAGAATATTTTCAGTACCTTGGAGGAGAAGGATCTCCAAATGTGGATGGAGATGGGCGATGATGGAAAGTACCATGTTTCAGGTGCAGGTACGGTTGTGTTTTAGAGGGAGCATGGAGCTCCCCTCACCCTGACTGATGTAAATTATGTACCAAGTCTGAAGAAAAATCTTGTGTGTGTTGCTATGCTAGAAGATAAAGGTTATGATGTAGTCTTTAGTAAAGGAAAGGTATTCTTGAGGCATATCGATACTAGACAGACAAAGCGAATTGGGATTTGGGTAAAGAATCTCTACAAGCTGGAGGTAGATGACTATGATGCATTGAGTTCCAAAGCTGAGATGGTGCAAAGCTAAGATGTTAGCAAGCTATGGCATAGAAGACTAGGCCACTTGCACAATGGAGCCCTGAAGATCATGTAGCAGATTTCTACCGAACTTCCCAAGGGAAAACTAGAGCAGACGAATACATGCAAAGGTTGTACCTTGGGTAAGTATGCGAAATCTTCCTTTCCGGATCGAGACAGTAGAGTTGGAGCAATCCTGGAGCGAGTTCACTTAGATGTTTGTGGACCTTTCTCTACAGCCTCTACCGCTAAACAAAGGTACTATGATTTTTCTCTTAGATGCTGGATCTACTTTATGCAAAAGAAGGATCAAAACTTCTTGAGGTTTTGTGAGTTTAAAGCCTTGGCAAAGAAAGAATCTGGAAAGAAAATAAAAGCCCTGCGTAGTGACAATGGTGGAGAGTATGTCTCCCAATAGTTTAAGGACTTCTGTGCTACAAAAGGAATTAAACAGGAGTTGACGATGCCCCATAAACCCCAACAAAATGGGGTGGCTGAAAGGAAGAAAAAATCGATTGTGGGAGTAGCTCGAGCGATGTTGCATGACTAAAGCCTACCACTGCATTTGTGGGATGACGCATGCAATACAACACTATACTTGCAGAACAGAAGCCCACACCGTATACTGGGAATGAAGACACTTATGGAGGCCTTTTCTGAGAAGTGACCAGATGTCAGTCACTTCCGAATCTTTGGATCATCAATTTACTGTCATGTGACCAAAGGTGCCTGGAAGAAGCTGGATCCAACCGCTGAGTTGGGAATACTTGTGGGGTACACGGATACACCCCACAACTATAAGGTGTACCTACCTACCATTCAGAGGACAGTGGTACGCAGGGATTTGAAGTTCGTCGAGCAGAAAGCCATGTGATTATCACTTGAGAGGGAGCTCAAGCTGAATGTAGAGGAGGAACTTTGAATTCCTAAGGAGGAGGAGCCTCAAATTGATGTGGAGCAACCACATGTAGAGGATCTAGGAGTGGAGACATCCACTCATGCTAAGACTTCCAGAGATGGGTGGAAACCCTCAAGGGAAGCTGACAGGTTGATACTAGATGCGCGGGAGAATGTGGGATAACCATATTCTCAGCGCATATAGAGGAGGTCGCCCGAGCGATACATTGGGTAGTACATGTCCCTGGTTGGGGAGTGTGTAGATACCAAACCTTCTTCATTCAAGAAGGCAGTGCAGCAACTAGTCTGGCTTGATTCTATGGTAGAGGAGTACGACTATATCATTCAGAACAATGTGTGGGATGTTGTCCCAAGACCTTACGGCAAGTCAGTAGTGATTTCCAGATGGCTTTACAAGGTAAAGTAGGTAGTTGATGGAAGTGTTGAGAAACATAAGGCAAGGTTTGTTGCCCGAGGTTTCTCACAGGTTGAGGGGATCGACTACGATGAGACCTTTGCTCCCATAGCAAGTTACTCATCTATCATATCGATGTTGGCACTATTAGCTCAGATGGGTTGGAAGATCCATTAGATGGACATGAAGACAACATTTCTCAATGGGAAGATTGAGGAGGAGGTGTACATTGAGAAGCTAGAGGGTTTCGAGACCTTCGATCGTGAGTCGCATGTGTGTCAACTTGAGAGGGCTTTGTATGGGCTGAAGCAAGCACGTCATGCTTGGTACACCAAGATCGTTAGCTATTTCACTGGGTTGGGCTTTGCCAAGAGTGAAGCAGATGCAAACCTTTACAACATCATGGTAGAAGGTAAACCATTGATCATTTTTCTTTATGTCGATGATTTGATTTTGACAGGTGATGATCAGCTGATACAGTCTTGCAAGGAGGACCTTGCAAGAGAGTTCGAAATGAAAGACATGGGTTTTATGCACTACTTTCTAGGCATGGAGGTTTGGTAGAAAGATGGTGAAGTATTTGTCTTAAGGCAAGTATGCCAATGAGATACTTAGGTGCTTTCACATGGAGAAGTGCAAGCCCATGCATACTCCTCTAGCTGGGAATTGGAGGAAGGAGGATGCTACTTCAGGTGAGGTAGTAGTTGCTACTATTTATCGGCAGTTGGTGGGTTCACTTATGTATTTGGTGAACACACGACCTGACTTATGCTTTGCGGTGAACCAGCTGAGTCCAGCTATGGTTCATCCTACCAAGCTATTTTGGAAGGCAATGAAGGATGTGCTGAGATACCTCAGAGGCAAATCTCAGTTCAGATTGTGGTATAGACGGATAGAGGGAGTGAAGCTTCAAGGCTTCACAGATGCGGATTGGGTAGGGAGTCCATCAAACCAGAAGAGCACTTTTGGAAGAATCTTCAACCTTGGTTCAGTTACAGTTTCCTAGTATAGCAAGAAACAAAGATCAGTTGCAATTAGCTCATCAGAGGCTGAATACATGGCTGCTAGTCAGGTTGCATGTGAGGCCATTTGGATGTGGAAGAATCTAGTGGGATTGTTTGGTCATAGGATGGATCCAATCGTGATCTACTGCGATAATCAGAGTTGTATCAAACTCTCTGAGAATCCAATTTTTCATGACAGGTACAAGCACATTGATATCCGTTATCACCATCTTTGAGACTGTGTGGTCAAGAGGATCATGTTATTGCTGTATGTTTCGATCGAGGAAGAGAACGTAGATATCTTGACGAAGGCATTGTCAAAATGGAAGTTCGAGTTCCATAGAGACAAAATTGGGGTTACTGATAATTCGTTTCTTGTTGAGATGGAGTGTTGAAAATAGCAACAAGAAATGTTAAATATAGAAGTGATAAATTTAGTACTGATATAAATAGCATTTTGGGATACCTTCCTATTTTAGTTAGTCCCTGAACTAAAATAGAGAAGTAAAAATTCGAATTTGATCTTAGCAACTGTTTGTAAAATAATTAATTAATTCACCATGAGTTAATTAGTTGTAGAAAATCAAACATGAAGTATATGTGGGGACATGCAACAGTTTCTCCATTGATTGAGGTATTTATCCATCAGTTAAAGACATAAGGATGAGTTGTAATTAGTTGGCTCAGTTAACTGAGTCAAGTCCAGTTAGATAATTCAAACAATTTGTTGAATTAATTGTGAGTTCAGTTAGTTAATGCATGCATGCATGTAACTGCTGCACTTTAGATAACTGAATATTCTCTCATAAATAACTCATGCATGTTAGTTCAGACAGAGACCCAGTTGAGATCAGATGGAGGGACAATGTACTATCAGTTGCAGGAATTTCCATTGTGAATATCTCTTGCATGCAGAAGGAATTCTTTCCTTGAGGATTGCACAGTTACTTCTTCAGTTTTTGTGAGTGTGATGAGGCCAATTCACACATGTGGCATCACTGGACCCCAAGAAAAACTGCGCAAGGAAATAGAAGGCTTGGAGGGCCGAGGAAAGGCATATCTCTTGTTACTCAGTTTGTGAGCTGTATTGTTTGATTGCAGAGAGAGCAAGATAACTTCAGAGCTGATTCTTTTTGTAACTTTAACATATTTCCACTTTTATGATAATATAGAGATTGGGGTTTTAGGCTAAGGCTTTCTTTGGGTTATTTCTTCTATGTTATGTGTGATTGATTTCTTATTCTCAGTTATATGTGTTCACATTGATCTTGCTCAATTCGATTAAGCTTCCGAAAAGTTTGTTGTAGAAGTAGATCTTGTATTTTGCTTTAGTATATTGCATAATCTGTTGATCTACAGTGGGAATTTCTACATTGTTGTTTTTGGGAAAACTAGTGTCCATTCAGAGCTGCTAGTCCCACTAAGATGGGTAGCTATCTTAGAAACAAACAATTCAAAGTTACTTGTGTTTTCCTTTATGAGAGATAGATGAGATAGAAGCAGAGAGTACCAACCACAATATTTCGCTTGGCTCCTTGTTTGTTTCCTCTCTCCTTTGATAGAGCTTTGCCACTCCCTTCTCACTTGTCCCGCTTCAAAGAACACCTGTAGAGTCAAGGCAAAAAAATACCATCAAAGCATAGAGATCTATAACCATAAACAATGTAGAATCAGATGTACATTAACCATACAAATGCATACACAAATACAAGATTCAGAGATATACAAGTATAAGGAGGAAAACTCAAGTAGCTTTGTTCATAGAAGTAGTAGAAGAGAGGATTAAAACCCAGCTGTCTGATTCGTTGCCATCCTCCCAGCATGAAAACACTCTTCACCTCATGAAAAGCTAGATCACCCAACAATACAATGCTTCACAGAGAAACCAACAACATTTCCTTACAAAATACAAAATTCCAGCGTCTGGATCTCTAGGATGAGGGATCCATATAGATATTTGCAGGGGGTGAGTTAGCTTCTGGGATTTTTTTTACTGCCATTTCACTAATAGTTCTTGGTTCCACTTGGATATTTCATGATCTCTTACTCATCCCTGGGTGAATTCAGAGAGGCAAGTGTCATATGAGCAGTTTCTAGAAGATTCTCTGGGTTTCCACCTAGCAATCTGCCTCTACCATTTGTCTGCTCTTGCTCATCGCACCCTATAGAAGGGATTTTCAGTATGTATCACACCCTCTGTGTGTCACAAGTGAGATGCATCGCACCCTTAGCACTGAGCAGTCTGTATGGTCCAGTTTTGACCAGTTCTGAGCAGTTTTTTAGGGAGAACTTCTGGGAAATGATGTAATCAGTTGACCTTGATCCTTTAGGGTATGAAACAACACTTTTAGGGGTTTAGAAGCCCTTGGTTTATGGACATATGTGATTCGGGTTGCAGTGCCCAAATATGTCTATAACAACTGTCATGGTTAATAATATAATTATATGTTGATTATAAGCATGGATTTGTAATGTGCTCTAGCTATGCCATTGTTCAGGGTTTGTTAAGTATATGACGGTTAATGAATGCATGGGATAAAGAGTGTTATTGAAACGATTATAATAAGGCATTAGATCTTCTTGGTGATTCTTAGATAAGTTTCAGACTCCTATAATTAGATATGTAGTCATGAACTGTAACTTACATGTTCATTATATGTTTGATGAAATGAATCTCATGGTTAGGCTTGATTAGCGTAAGTTCTCATTCAAGTTTTGTATGTTTAGCATTGTCCCTATTGCATTTATCATTACGAGAAGTCCAAAGCAATTTTGGGCAGGGGTCCGGAGGTTGGCCTGGAATTGTGCTTAGATCACAAGATCCCAGGCACTGAACTAAGCAATTTAGGTCACAAACGCATGGAGCAAGGCTTATGAGTGCGATTGGAGGCCTTCAACCGCATGTAGGTAGTGTTGAATAAGCGGTTGGGAGTCTAGGTCACTGAAACAAAGTTTGACCTCAAGGATTGACCACCTAGTGTGTTTCTTCAAGTCCTCGGTAATCTGTAGTCCCTATAGGATGTCAGTTTGTGGTCAAAAAGTCTTAGTTGTTGGACCCACTTCCTTAACTGGAGCTATGAGGTCGGGTCATGTTATAATGGAACTACATTTCACATTTACTCAGAGGGTTTATAAAAGAAGGTAAATGTGGGAGGGGGCATTACATCTTCTTCCCCTTAATGGATGTAGAGCATTAGGAGATATGCATAAGCGAAAAAAAACACTATAGCACCATTAAATTGAATAACTAGCAGGAGTTAATAATCTAGATGATGCATATGCCTAGAATTTGCATGAGGGGATAGGTTGAATAATGGTTCCACAAACAAACCCAAACTGAGGCCCCAACTCTTGAGAGATGCAGGTGGGAGAATCTTTAGCCCCACTAAAACAGGTTTCTCTTAAGAAGAGAAAAGAGGAAACCCTTAGCAAAACTATAAGATTCCCTTCTACAAAGCAAAACCAAATCATGTTGAATGTGTCTATAATCCAAATTATGCAGGTGAGGCTTAATTCACTACTAAGATTACCCATACATAGGCCTAGCTAAAGAAAGAAAGTGACAATGTTTAACCATGTTTTCCTATTTAGACCTTGAACATACCAACAAATACCTTGAACTTAGTAATGCATGAAAGGAGAGAGGAGGTAGTGAGTGAATTCATTAGGGGATAAAACATATTATTATGGTCCCTCTAACCTTTAAATTTCATTCTTTCATTATCGAACCTCCCTTTTCTCAATTATAATCTTTAGTTTAATGCTTGCATTTGATGAAAGGACTGAGTTTTCTCAAATTGCCTTGCATGACTAGATATTTCAAACTTTCCTCTTGTGCTAAGGAGAGCCCTTTCCATAATGTAAATCTTCTACTAAGTTTTGTGGTATATTCCAAGCCCTCTTGCAAAATGAACTATTTTATTTCCTTTGGGATCATGTAGATCCTTACCTCCACTTACTAACCTAGGGTCATAAATAGTTAACATAACTTGGAGTAAGTTATTTATGGGTTTAGATATGGTGGTTTATAAGCCAAAGATATTGCATATGATGAAGCCCATTTAATGGTTGGGAATTCTCCATTCTAAAATGCCTCAAGTGCATTTCTATTTGGCTATATTAGCTAAGAAAATAACGCACATCCACTAGGTGTTGGTTTTCTTGGTTAAGGGTTTTTCTAGGGTAAATATTGGCTTTACATGCATCTTGTATTTATTGTACATATCTCATTATGTTATTTATCTCTCTTAGTTTTAACATGTGGTATTGGAGCCCAATTTGTCTCAATGAGAGTGGCTTGAATGTTGTGTGTTTAAACCTGAGCAAATATAGCGTTCTATAGAAGAAACAATATGAGTGATTCTCATTATCAATGGGAATATTATCTAGACAAGTTATCGACATAGTGGGATGAAATATTGGAGCGTGGAATAAAAATGTGGTTTATTTTAGTAGTAGTTACACATTATGGCAAGTTCATCTCAAGTTGAGATCAAAGCATGAAGGATTACAGGGGATAATAATCTGTCAATGGAGGGGACTAAGCCATGATGATTCTTATTTTTGTATATACATCAAAGTATCAAACCTATTGATTAGAATTCTCCTAGGATGAACTTGCAAAGGAAATGGATTTAATTAAAGGTCAAGTGCCTTTGTGCAGTAAGTGCTTGATATTGGTGATCTACTTATCTTAGAAAAGCATGATTGGGAAATTGGTAAGGTACTTGGGCAAGCAAGTGGTGCTGAAGACAATGATTATGTAGGAGTGCTATGTACATAAGCAATTACAATGATAGTAAAAGATCAAATTGATTGGATTGACTTGTTTATCTCTTGACCACAAAATTGATGTGAATTTCCTTATGGGGTAGTGCACATTCAAGCACATATATCTTTGGATTCACCTAATAGAAGCAGGAGGCTTTTAGCTAGGGAAATTGCCAGCCTCAACATAAAAAAATGAATTTGAGATTTAGGTAGTTAAGGTTATTATCATATTTCATAGATAATGATCACTTTACTTTTATATGTGTTGGGATGGATCAATGTTGTTTAAAAGAGTGACGGGGATTGAATCACTTCCTTGATCCACCCTTCAACAATTGACTTGGTAGTAGCTTGGATATATATCTCCAGTGAGTGAGGTTTGGTAGAAGAGGCTTAAGGGAAAAGGGTATTGACCATGTAAGAAAAAACAATTAATCACAATGGTGTATGTCAAATTGAGTGGGTTAGTTTCTTATTAATATGATAATGGAGCATGACAATACATTGGAGAAGTGCAAATGGTGTAGATCCTAGCACTCTCTTTCTTCTTGTGGTGATTATGTACTTAATTAAATGGTGTGAAAATGAGATTGTTAGTACCTGCATGTTATGAAGTGATTTGCATTAGTGCTCATTTTGGCTAAAAATATTGCTATTATTTTTCGTTTCCTTTTCCCTTAAAAACACCCATTTTAGTCATTTATGACAATATTCTCTTATATTTTGACTATAATAATTCTTCCATGAGTTTTTTGTTTGTTTGTAGATAAATGCATTATGAAATGTAAATCACAGATTTTAGTAGAATTTGTAATTCATCCTTCGTTGTCATATTTATAGGCAACCTAGGTAAAATCAAAGACACAATTTTTTCTGACAGGTATCCCAAGATGGTAAAACACTTATTCGCTCGAGCTAAAACTGTCCTGGAATGCCTAGGCAACGTGCGGTCAATGCAACCAATTGAATTTCTGAAATGTAGAAAATGTTGCCAAAATGCCCATATTTGTGTTTTGCATATCATATCCACAATTTGAGCGATTATAATATATATTGTGATCATATCTTAGTGTTAAAACATACAACAATCAATTTTGAGCATGATTTGTGTGCATTTTGTTAGAAATTTGTTTATAAAACAAAAAAATTGACTTGCCAAAGAATATATTGTATTTTTATTTTGATTAAAAACTCAGGTTTCGACCTGTGGGATTAGAATCAAATTTCATACCTGTTGATGGTCATGTTATCAGGTAATGAAGTGGTGTTGAGGTTTTAGCTCTTGATTTTCATTTTGTGTGTTTGCTTGAGTCATGGAGGGCCTCCATAACTCGAGTTAGTGCACTTTGTCTTTGTTGTACAAATATTTGATAAATAATTTCCATTTCTGATTGATTTCCTTTATATATTCATGTTTATATCTCTTACCCACATTTTTGTACATTCGAGTTTAAACGAGGTAACAAATTAGGTCATTCGATAGTGTAAACATAGGCTTAACAACTAGTTTCTAAGTTTTTGTTTGTATATGATTCTATTTCTTATTTAGTGACTATAAAATCTTCGTTTCTTAAAGCTTCTAATACTATCCCAACATGAGTTTGATCAGATGGTTATTTGATAGAGTAGTTAATAGAATAGTCTTAGTATTTTAGCCTTGAAAGAAAAACCACAATTGTTTAATTTTGCTTAATCAAAAGCATCACTTGCTATAGTTAAATATATTTAAGAATCATTTGTTAATAATTCAAATATTTGAGTAAATATTAGGACCGAAATAAATATTTATTAGATATTTTATACTAGTTATTAAATACAAGTCACTAGTAACTAGTTACTAGTTACTAGTCCTAAGCAATTTAAGTGTTAATTAGAAATGAGTTATCAGATTATATATTAATCAAGCATTATTATATTAGATATAACATATTTTGATATAAGTATGGTTTTGTTAGCCTAAATATATTTTCGTTTTATTAGTTTGATCTACTTTGACTTGAATATCATAGATATCGTAGTTACATTGAAGGAGCTAAGTGATAATTTCATTAAGTCTTTGGATTTATATTGTTGTCCATAGCCTTGTTTTTCAGTGTCATTTTTAATTTTTGATCATTATAGGTTAGTTGTTATTTGAAAATCAACTTAAGTGGTTAAAGTAACCAAGGCATTAGGAGTGCCATTCACTAATTTTCTAGGAGAAGAAGGCCCCAACCTCTTAAGAACTCCACCTTTTTGCCTTGAACCTTTCAAACACCATAATTCCCTGCATTCATTTATCACTTTCCTAGAATAAAATGATGATTCAAGTATATACCAGTTAAAGATATGAGTAGAGGGCAATGAGGGACCTATCATCTCCGCTCTCATCGATGAGGAAGGACATAGTGCATTCTCATCTCTGTAACTGTTAGGAAAATTATATGTTTATATTTCCAACATTAAATTATCAAACCAGATTCATAGACTTAAAGATGCAAGCAAAGTTTATGCGAGAATAAATCCCTAATATATCTTAATATACTACCGACAACTATTGAGAAAATTGACTATTAAATAACATGTTCATGAAAGAAAAGATTAAATGCAAATAAACACATTAAAACTAAAGACTGTCTACCAATTATTGTCTTGAATATATTGGCACAACCAAAAAATGCAATCTTTGACTCTATAAAGTAGTATTCATGCATTCAATAACAGGTTGGATTTAAAGGAATAAAGGATTCTAGCACAACCACATTAATAAGTGTGGCTAAGAAACGTCGATAGGCGTATATCAACGGAGTTGTCTTTAGTGTGACTTTTTGGACTTTCTGGTGCCAGAATCCGACGGAAAAATTGGGGTGAAATCTTGATTTGTATTATTTAAACTAATTTTCTGACTGTATATATGGATTCAACACCCTCAAAAACCCCAGGGCACTTAGATTGTGTAGGGGTTACCCATCAAACTTGTGATTTCAATAAATTCCTGCCATATTTTAGAGAAATTAGATTGGAAACACCCACCAAAAGCTTACAAAAAGTCGCACTAAGACAACTCGTATACCAACTGCATTTAATAATAATAATAATAATTTATATTTATATCAATCACATTTATAAAATATTTATATTCATAATACTAATTATAATAATATAAATATATCGACCACATTTAATAATAATAATAATTATTATTGTAATGAATTCTAATAAACAAATGCTACATAGTAGCTTCTCCATGCCCCTTTTAAAATAATAATGAAACTATTTGATCATTATTGTGATATATTAAAAGAATTAACAATTATGCTTTGAAATGTAGTTGTAAAATGTATCTTTGGATATGATTTGTTTCAATCTTTCAAATTATTACAAATTGTCATTTAATATACATCTTAATTTAGAAAATTAAGAAATAATACAATGTATTATTTATAAATAGTTACTTGTAGTAAATAGTTTCTTTTTGATGATTTTTGAAATATTAAATGTTATAACTATATTAAGTAAATATAGAATGATAAACATATTTAGTGATGTTAAATAAATAAATTTAAAAATATAACATGTAATTTTAACTTTATTTATTTATTATATTATGGAGATTACAAAGTTATGTTACAAAATTATTAAACATTTTTCATGTTAATTCTAATATTAATTTTTTAATTCATATAAAAATTATTTGGCCACCTTTGAATAAAGAAATGTATCAATTACTTACTAATGAGATATCTCACTCAATTGTGGAATGCAAGAAAAATATAAACAAAATCTGATGTGACCCATGTACTCTTAGATTTTTAATTAATATAAAAAATATTTTGCCACATTTGAATAAAAAAATGTATCAATTACTTAATTATGAAAGGAGTTGTTTTTAGTGCGACTTTTTGGACTTTCCGGTGCCGGAATCCAACGGAAAAAATTGAGGTGAAATCTTGATTTGTGTTATTTAAAATGTGTTTTTGACTTTATATATGGATACAACACACTGAAAAACCCCTAGGGCACTTGGATTGTGTAGGGGTTACCCATCAAAATTGTGATTTCAATAAATTCCTACCGGATTTTAAAGAAATTAAATCGGAAAAACCCACGAGAAAAGCTTCCAAAAAGTCACACTAAAGACAACTCTTATATGTCTCACTCAATTATGGATTGCAATAAAAACAAAAACAAAAACTGATGTGACCCATGTACTCTTGGATTTTTAATTAATATAAAAATTATTTTGCCACCTTTGAATAAATAAATGTATCAATTACTTAATTACGAGATGTCTCACTCAATTATGGAATGCAATAAAAATAAAAAATGAAATATGCTATGAACCATGTACTCTTGGATCATCATTTGAGGCATTAGGCAATAACTTGTCAGAATTGACAACCAATTCCATTAGAGATAAGTGTCAATAACATAAATTGTAAAAAATAGAAACATATTTTTAAAGTTGCATTTTGTTAAATTAAAAAATATTTCTTTTGTTTGACCGAATTAATAGATAGTCAATAAATACCCAATGCATAATCCGCCCTCAAATCCCTACCAGGGAAAGGATAATACTAATAATAAAATTAAAAATATTACATAAGATTTATATAAATTAAATATAATTATTATTAAAAATGCTTTTTTTTAAGATTTAATTATTATTTTCTCTAAAATTGAAACTAAGGTAATATAATATTATTTAAAACTATGATAATTAATTTCAAAATAAATTTTAATAATTATAATTATAGTTATATAATAAATAGGATAATATTACTTTATAAATATTATAAAATATATTATTATCAATATTATAAAAATGGATTTATTTTTATAAATATTATAAAGATGATAATATTATACCCTATGAATATGAATCTTTAGATTAATAAACTCAAGGGATTGATATTATAAACCCAATGTATTAATACTAAAACCCTAAGATAAATATTATAAACCCTAAAGTTAACATGGTTGACCATGAGCCCCAAGGGTTAGCTCAACTAGTCGAGTCCCCGTTGTTAAGTACCTCGCTGATCAGGAGGTCACCGGGTTAATTCTCCTCGATGCCCTTGGGGTTAGGCCTTTTTAGTCTGGCCGACGAGCTTTAAAAGATTCCCTCTGGCGTTGATCTGCCCAGATTTTTCCAAGGGAAAAAAACATGGTTGACCATGGTTCATTTTCATATCGAGACAATCCTTGTCACAATGCGACGTTGGACCATGGTTGACCATGATTGATTTTGATTTAGAGATAATCGTTGTCACAATGTGACGTTGGACCATGGTTAGCCATGATTAATTTTGATATAGAGACAATCGTTGTCACAATGTGACGTTGAACGATGGTTGATTTTCATATTTATACAATCTTTGTCACAATGCGACATTGGACCACGGTTGGCCATAATTGACCATAGGAATAATAAACCTCAAGGGATTATAAACCGAAGGGAATAAGATTAAACCCAAAAGAATAATATAAACCCTAAGATAAATATTATAAGCCTTAAAATAGATGGTGTTAAACCATGGTTGACCATAATTGACCATGTTTGACCAATGTTGACCATGATTGTCCACGGTTGACGATGGTTGATAATGTTTGAGCATAGTTTATTTTGATATTGAGGCAATCTTTTTCATAATGTGACGTTGGACCATAGTTGATGATCATAATCTGGATTAGGGGCCAAAATTTGCTCAAAAATGAAAGTATCCAGAATTACTTAAAGGCTGAACAAACGCGTCTGTCTCAGTGATATAATCCTAATGCAATTCATTTCACTCAAAACACAGTTCATATGAGGAGGTTAAAGCTCATTGACCATTTCACTAAACAAAAAAAAAAATTGTAGGTACTACCCAGTTAGCAGTCTGTACTGCTAACGTGGCAGGGGACTGTGCAGGTGATGTGGGAAAGTCAAAGAGGTCAACTCCCAATGAGGACTCGCCAAGTGTCTTAGTGTTGTTGGTTTTCAGTTTGGTGATATGGTAGAATCTAATTGGTTTGTGGTGGACCAATGAGAAGGTGCCACGTGGCAAGCCTGGAGGCCGCCACATGTCCCTCCCACTAGTTAAAGGTCAATAATGCATTTTGGGCAAAAATTTGGTTGTCAGGTTTGAACCCACGACCTCCTCTCTACAAACCACAACACTTACCGCTACACCAAAACTTAAGACTTGACATGTAATGGAATACGCACGTTGTTAAAGGTTAAGTGTGAAGTGTTTTGGAGAATTTGGTATCTATGGATAAATACTAATTCCCTAGATAAGTAGCCATATCTATAACAACAATTGAAAGTATTTTAGTCTTTTCCTATAAGCAATAGATAATATGAGAAGATGAGAAGACCTACTTATAGTTCCACTTTCTTCTCGTCTCCTTTGTATTGATCCTGTCGCTCCTTCCCGTACTTAATACGCTTGAGAAGTACCTGTAAACACAAACAGAAAACAAAGAATCGATCAAAGCAAAAGATATATTGAATATAAGTGAATGGAATCAGATACATTTCACACATATAAGCATTATAAGACAAGACAAACATATGGGAGAAAGGTTCAAATACTTTATTGAATAGAAGAAGGAATTAGAACCATTGTGTCTGATTCAAAGCCATTCCTCCAGCTTGGATCCCATCCACATCACATCAAAAGCATGACAAATTTGTAGCATTACAATACTTGCTTCAAAGCCAATTATCATAGCAACATTATCTCCTTACAATTCAACATAATCCAGCCCTTGATCACTTAGATGAGTGGTCAATTTATAGCGAGATAGAGGAGGTTTTGTCATAAATGGTGGCATTGAATGGCCTTCCATACTTAGAATTAGTTCCATGGAGGAAGGGATGAGAGTATACGATGCATCTTAACTCATTCCTCATTCATTTTCGAGCTCATAAGAGTTAATAAGTGAGGGAACCTTCTAGATGACTCCAAAAGATAAGAATATTCCCCAAACCCTATGTGAATTTCGCTCAAACTCGCCCATCGCAGGTGAAAGGAAGCCTAAGTGCTCTGCAGAGAACCCTGACATGGACTTAACTGCTCTGCAATGCACCCTTACATGGGCCTATCTACGTTGGTCCCTCTAGAGGAAATTTTTGGATGTCTTCAAGTCATAAAACTGTCCGGGAAGGAGGCATTCAAAGGGGTGACTTGTTTAGGGCATGTAGCAATTGAAATTAGGATTTGATGAGCCCTAAAACACTACATTACATATATCATGATTTCTTATTTTTACAAGAATCACTGAGGGAAGGCATACCCATGCTTAGATTATAAACTTTCATTACATGTACATAAACAGTCGTCTACAGATATAGACCCACGAGCGGAATGACTATCAATGTAAAGCCATTGTATATATGATTTAGTACTCCTGAAATCGCAGCCCAGATGGATGAAACTAGATCTGGGGTCTCCTATCTCATTCAATCATTCACTCAAGTACTAACCATGAGAATATGTGATTTGAAGTCGAACATGGGAAGACACCATCTAATTACCAGCCAATGATGTAAGCTGTTAACAGACGCGAGAGAAATCACCGATAATGATAATGATCCTTGAGGTACTGTAGTACATTCTGCATGGTGTGAATGGATGATTTGATGTCGAACGCCATACAAAGTCTTTCGGTCGAAGGCCATTGATGTCAACCTATCGCCGGAAGCAAGAAACCTGCCATTGATGCATGCAAGCCTCAAGGTACTGGAAGGGTGTTTCTAAGTCAACTTCTTGGATAATGTACTGATGTTGAAAAGAAGCGACTCATCATAGGAGGGCCTTGATGTATCCCACATCAACGACATGAAATGAGTGTAATGATTTTAGAGATGGAATTTGACTGACGACACAGGGTTCAGGAATGGTGATCATGAAAATGAAGGTTTATGGTATTACAAAGGATGAATTTTGACTGAATGACTTCTTTTGAACATGTCGGCGACACTGAAGTGAATTGGTAGCATTGACCCAAAACAAAGTGATGGATGGTATGATAGACCAACGACATGATAACCATCAAGCTGATAACCCAACCCAAACAGTCACAGTGATGGAGTGAAAGTGTCATGTTCAAGAGCAACCTGCTACCATAAAGT
Organism: Pinus taeda; assembly: GCA_000404065.3. Classification (NCBI taxonomy): domain Eukaryota; kingdom Viridiplantae; phylum Streptophyta; class Pinopsida; order Pinales; family Pinaceae; genus Pinus; species Pinus taeda. The sequence continues at coordinate 50,519 of APFE030197529.1, read as the reverse complement.
GGTTTTCCCCTTTTTCCCATTTTCCCCAATCATTGCTGACCAGTACCTCTTTATTTTTATCAAGCTTGAGGAGGATAACATATGCTTGTTGTATAATTCCACCCTTCAGGTGAATCCATCGCTATTTGATGTTTTAACGAGTCTAGTGAAGGTGAAACTCGGTCTTGTCTAGATGGAAACGTTTGTCACTATTTGATGTTTTAATGACAAAGATAACTCTGTCCTTTTCATGTTTAGAGAGTTTGAAAATGGACAAAAAGAAAACTCCACAAGTTATTTTTCGTAAATTAATCTCTCAATCCCGAAAAAGCGTAAAATAATACAAGAGAGATGTCGTTTCCAATCCGTTAACGAGCTGGAAAGGACAAGCGCTCAACAATATTTTCATGTTCAGAGAGTCTGAAAAGAGCTTAAAGAGGACTCCAAGAGGGTTCCTTTTTCGTTTTTAACAGAGCTCGAAAAAGAGAAAAGTTTGCTCTGTGGTCAAAGGTACAATTCACAATTGAGCACGTTGAATTCTGTAAGTCAACTGCAAAACCTACTCAAAACACCACCAAATGGATTAAAAATACCTTTTTCATGGGCAAAAATAAGAAAATACTAATGTTTACTCGATTAATGAACAGGAAATAAACATAAAACAAGTTTTTACCATGACATTTTTACCATTTGGAACTTACCATTTAGTTTTGTGCTATGATCTAGTTTTTACACCGAACTTCATCAGCTGATTGCGAGATATTCTATGGACCATTTCTTGAGCCGTCCAGACCAAGTAGGAGCTTAACCTCTCTTCTTTCTTTTCAGGTCATTCTTTTGTCATTTCATGCAAGTTTTAGGGTTTTTTGGGGCCCCTGGGGTTTCATTTTTTTGCCTTGGGATTAGTGTAGGCTTTCACATCGAAAACTACGTTGAAGAGCACCTAGATGGAAGGTTACATGCTCTGCAGCGCACTTTCTCTGTGCCTGGGCTGCGTTGGTTGAGTTTCCCAAGTTTGATTTGGTTGTTTGCTCCAAAATTTGTCTTGTTTTTTTGCATGGAAAGGATTCTAATTAAGCTTATGATTGTGTTTCAGGCTTTCATCGGATCAGAATGTCGATTACATGGTGAGAAAGAGAGCAGGAAGAACAAGACATGGCTGCCCTTAATAATCCAGGTACAGTTGAGGTCCTTAAAAACTGTGGGTTACTCAAATACTTCAAGTTGTTCGGAATGAGGCAACAAATAGAACTATTGCATTTCCTTGTTCATGCATGGGATCCGATAGATCATAATTTTCACATAAGGGACAAGATGGTCCCCATTACAGTGATGATATTTACTTTCTTACTGGACTGTCGAGGCGAGGTGCCGCCATCTCACTTTCTGGATTAGCTTGTGGAGGTGAATCGATGAGAGATTATATTAGACAGTTTTGTTGGCTAGGTACACAGCCTAGCAAGGATGGGAAAATAAACATTAGGGATGTAGGTGATTTTACTTTGAGAACAATCCTTTTCACAATCGCAAAATTGGCTGGCAGTGTGACGCTACACTTGGTGAACAGATCATATATGCAGTACGCACTGGAGTGTCTAGAGCCAAAAGTTTTAAACTGGTGCGAGGCTGTGCTTTCTTCACTGAAAGAACAACTGACCAAGGTAAAAAGTGGTAAGATGAAGAATTTTTGCTATGGTTCGATCTTAATCATTTTTACCTTTGAGAGAATCTCATTGATGCAACCACAACATGTATCATTGGGTGCAGCTGGTCCTAGAGATCCACGTATGCAGAGGTGGGTTGAATTGATGGCTCGACATGATGGTCGGTCAACAATCATTTTTTCCATTTCTTTCTTTAGTTGGCTCGATCGACAACACCTTGTTATCGAGGAGCATCCATACTTAGGGATGGATTTCCGTGGAGATCCAGATTTGATTCTACCAGTTGGAGCACAATGGGGTGCTATAGGTAAATTGTTTGACCAAAGTGTTTTTTGATTTTTCAAGTTTCTACATGTTTTTGTGTTTTTAATTTTTCCAAGGCTAAACTAAAATCATTCTTATGCATGCATATGTGGGTACTGTTCGACCTGTGGGGCACCAACAGGGTGCAGGTGGGCCAACACGGAGAAACATTGGGAGGGCAGTTCTCCAGGACTTGGATTTGGCTGAGACCTTAGTAGAGTTGTAGGATCACATAGATGGATTAACCCTTGGTATTCTAGATGTCTGGATCGAGGAGTCAGCTATAAGGTTGCAACACAACACTATTGGTGTTCCTAGTTGTTGGGCGAGGCTTTTGTGCATGATAGCACAGGTTGTGACCTGTTATCATGAGCACCACTAGATCTACTTAGGATGTTTTGCATGCATTTCGAGTTTTTGGGTCAGATGACCAAACATGCCCTCAACACAAATTTTGTAAAAACTTTTAAAAAACCTATCTATTTTAATTTCAGAGTTTTCTATGGTTATATGCAATCCTATTCAACTGATGATGTGAATGGAAAATATTACTTTTACATGTGTCGCAAATGTCTATTTAACACATAATTCGCTAAAGAATCAGTTAATGTGTTAAAGTCTCTGGAAATATGTTGATATTGAATGTGTTCAAAATGCCTTTCCAAAATATGAACTCTAAGGAACATACGAAAAATTGTTGGATTTCAGATAATATAAATGTTTGTTAGTTGTAGTACGACAAGTTGTGAGTCGACCCTAATGATGATTTGGCAAATGCCAAGTGAAATGGCATCAGAGAGAAGTTCAATCAACATGCTATACTCAACGATGTTGTTCATCGATTGACTGATACAAATCCCTTGAAAACTCACTATCTTGCCATTTGGAGCGAAAATAGCCCATGCTACAGAAGATAGGTTCTGCGTACTATGACTAGCACCATCCGCGTAACCAACAAATGGTTCCGAAGAGTCCGACATCTGCAAAAAATGCAAAGCGGATTACTAACCAGAAAAACTCTAAAAGACACACACACACACACATGCAATGAAAGCATATATATAGTGAGTTTTACTACACTTAACCAAGCATATAACGTTTGAGGTATAGCCCGTTTTGGGGCTACGACAATGGAGTCCCATCATAATCTACTAACTCGTAGGTACCTTTTTCCAGAACACGCTTGACAATATAAGGACGCATCCACATTGGTTCGAATTTCCCTACTCCAAGTTTATCAGCTTCCTGATTGTAAAGCAATACCAGGTCTCCTTCTGAGAAGATACGAGGCTTGACATTTTTATCATATTATGCCTTGATTCGTTTCTTCTGTGCTTCATTAGCCAACACAACATCACGACAGGTTTCATCCAGATGGATTAGTTCCAAGAAACATGCTTCTTCGTCAGAAGTTTCGGGTAACAGGGCAATCGCGAGTTTGAGAAATGAAATTTCGCATTGTATTGATAGGACTGCTTCCAGATCATACACCAATTGAAAGGGCGTGAATCCAATTGCATTTCTCACCAAGGTTCAATATGCCCACAAGGTAGAGTATAGGATTAAGTGCCAGTTTCTCTTATGAACCCCTATCATTCTCTGCAACATCCGCTTCAGGACTTTGTTGATGGCCTCAACTTGTCCATTCACTTACAGGTAGTAAGGGGTAGAACTATCATGTGACAATCCTAACTTAGCAGTCAACTCAGCCATCATGTGATTGCGAAAATGCGACCCATGATATATAACTATGGCTTGTGGTACACCAAACCGGGCAACCACATGGTTAAAAAGAAAAGAGCATCCCTTTCGCCACTGTTGTTCAATGTTGGCATCACCTCCGCCCATTTGGTAAAATAGTCAACGATGACTATATTATACCCATGCTCTCCGGCGAGGTGGGGTTACATGTCATGAAGTCAATGCCCCATTTGGCGAATGGTCCAACAACAACAACTAGATGCAATGGTGTAGGTGGTAATCTAGTTTTTTGGTCATAGATCTGGCATGCGTGATAGCTTCTTACAATAATAATACAATCTTTGAATATAGTTGGCCAAAAGTAATCAGCAAAGAGAATTCTTTGTGATGTTGCATATCCAAATAAGTGTCCACCATAGGCACCTGAATGGCAATCATTCAATGCTTTCTCAGCTTCCTCATGTGTGAGGCACATTCGTAAAATCGTATCGATACCACAACGGTAAAGGGTGTCGCCAATGATCATATAATCTTTGGCTTGGTATCGAATACGTCGTTGTTGCGAGTGAGAGGTATCATGCCAAAAAGTTTGGGCCTGGAGATAGATCATTATATCTCCATACCACGAGTCAGATGACGATATTAGAAACAGAGATTCATCCAAAATCAATGGTTCAGATGTTGAATCAATGGAGGTTGAGGGAAGGTCACAAAGTAGTTCTGTGAAAACTAGAGATTTCTTTGATTTGGAATTGATGAATTCTAGATCAAACTCCTGCAAAATGACTATCCATTTTGAGTATTTGACCCCCAACAATTGACGTGACAAAATTTATGTCATAGGGTTACAATCCGAAATGATACTGGTCTTCCGGAGCAGGATGTAATGGCGAAATCTCTTAACAACTTGTACAACTGCCAAAGTTAATTTTTTGACATAAGAATACTTACTTTCTCTATCATTGAGATTGTGGCTCAAATAATAAATCGAATGTTCAATCCCATTTTCCTCTTGGAATAAAACCATGCTAATGGTTGTATATGTAGCTGCGAGATACAGGTAATAGTCATTTTGATAATTCAGAGAATACATTAATGACGCTCTAATCAAGGAATCTTTAAGAGCATAAAAATATGCTTGCGCAAACTGATCCCAATGGAAGGGTATCCCCTTTTTTAAATGACGTGTAAAACTTTTATCCATCTCAGCATAATTAGGAATGAACCTCCTCAGAAAGTTAGGCTTCCCTTGGAGTCTCTGTAACTGTAAAAGATTTGAAGGTGGAGGCAAATCAAGAATTGCCTGAACCTTTAATGGATCGAGTCGAATCCCCTTTCTAGACACTACAAATCCAAGCAATCGACCAGAACCAACACAAAATACGCATTTGTGTGGATTGATTCGTATCTTGTAGTGTCAGCACCGTAAAAATATTGCTCCCAAATGTTGTGGGTGATCAGTCTGCTTTCGTGAATGAGCAGGTAAGTCATCAAGGTAAGGTTGAACAATGTGCTTGATGTCATGGAAGGAATAGTTCATTTCCCTTTGAAATGTGGCCCCTGCATTCTTCAATCCGAATGGGAGTTTCCTATACGCGAGTGTGCCCTATTGACAAGTAAACGTTATTTTAGATTGGTCCTATGGGCGGATATTGATTTGATTATAACTGGAAAATCCATCCATAAATGAGAATATTTCACATTCGGCACATTCATCAATAATCTGGTCGATAAAAGGAGTATGATAATTGTCTTTTGGACAGGCTTGATTTACATCCCTATAATTGACGCATACTCGAATTGTCTCTTGTTTCTTCATGACGGGAACAAGGTTGGAAACCTAGTCAGTAAGAGTTACAGGGTAAATGAAACCAGCATGCAAAAGTTTTTCAGCTTTTGTTTTAATTGTAGTGACTTTCTTTGGATGAACAGGTCGAAGCCATTGTCGTACTGACTTAACATCAGGGTACATTTTGATTTCGTGTTCAACAATACTAGAGTCAATGCCTAGCATATCCTCGTAAGACCATGCAAATATATCTCTAAATTCATGAAAGAGAATACGATAATTATCAAGTTCTAATGGAGAACAAGATTTGCCGACGTGAATGTTTTATACAACATTAGGCTTGGTTGAAGTATTAATAGAAACCGTTTCTTCGATATTTGACAGGTTTCGCTCGGAATCTACTGTGTCTATGAAAACTGAATGTGAAAAGAAATCAACAATTGAAGGGTGGTTTAGTTCATTTGAATAATCTTCAATGTGATCTGGAATATGGGAACGATGATGATAATCTTCCCAAGGTTATTCTCCTATCATCATTGATTGGACGACTCCTTCATCCTTAGAATGTATATGTGAAAAAAGATTTGAAGAAGTACCATATTCTAACGAATGATATACCCATACAATTGGTGAAAGTGGATTTGGGTTTTTTCCGCACAAACCAAAAAAATTGATTGCTATGCAATCTCAATGGGGCTTAGCGGCATAACCTCTATATTATTATCAAATTTCACAATTGTTGGTAATCCTCCTTAAATTAGATGAGGTGGAGGAAATAATCTTGCAAGTCTCTACTCTTGCCACTTCCGCCAAATCAGATGGAGATGGTAGCATAAATGTACCCATTAGGGAAGGATCTTTAAAGAGACCTACTCCAACACTTTGAAGTGACAACGGGGGTCCATGTACCAACAGAATGCTTCCTGTATCTTGTGAACTATTTGCAAAGAAGGCAAGCTGATCGATAACTGTGATTCCACCCTTATGAGGGAATGAAATAGTACAAAAGTACATGGAAACCACAACAACCATAGCATATACCCATGGCCTTCCCAGTAAAATGTTGTAATCGAGGGGTTCGCCAACTACCTCAACTTAAATAGTGACTTTTTCCCCCTAGTTCGATTTGCAAGTTACTCAAGATCCCACAAGGAGTATATGTTCGTTCGTCAAAAGATTTTAACATGGTTGGTGATCATGACAACAACGGTGAACTAAGTGTTTTCCAGTAGCTCATTGACATAATGCAAGTAGATTCCCCCTCATCAATAATAGTTTGATGAACATTCTTATTGAGAGCTTTTGCTTGAATTAGGAAAGCTAACTATGCCGGTAACTGTGGTGTATATGCTGCATGATTAAAAACCACAAGTTTGGAATCCATGGGGTCTATTATGCCAATTACTAACAGTAAAGCTTGCTTCTGGGAGGGACAATTTTGTAACACCTCGAGTATCGACATAGCAGAAGGTGATTGAGAAAGATCTTCCACTATGTTATAGTTCTGAGCTGCTCGAGCTTGAGGGTTAAATGTCGATTTATACACAACTCCTTTGGTGGTTTTATTGTTGATTCTAGTGCAATAGGTGGTGGAATATTTTCAGATGTAGTTGAAGTTGAAGGATTAGATTGATCAATGGCCTGATTATTCGACGATGATAGTGGATTTCCGTAATCTTTATTTCTTGTTGACACCAAAACTTCGTTTTGTGGCTTTATGATGGATAGAATACGTAATTGGGATGTGGAAGCATGGTCCGTCGCAACCAAATGTGTCTTCAGGTTTGGAAACGGATCAATCAACACTGCAAATGTGTTAGAAGTCATTAGAAGTTTAGAGACCTCTGAGCGGTGTGGACAATCTCTTGTAAAATGATTGTCATTATAGATTAGACATGGATAACAAGGTTTCCTTACCGAAGTAGAGGAATCAGATGATTTATCTTGTGGGGAATTATCTTGTTTCTTCTTATTTTTCCCCTTCTTCTTGCCTCCTGGTTGCTTTTGATTTTTTCCTTTGTTAGATGACACGACATTAACTTTAGAAGAAATAGTGTTTTCTGATGCATTGGTAGTTTGATTGGTAATGGCAAGAGTTTGACTAGATGGTCTTCTTGCCGTTTGTGTGCTCAAAGAACTGATCATAGCATCGCTGGCATGAGAGTCCTTACTCGATTGTGGAGGTGGAGGAATAGTGAAAGCTGATTGGGGTGCATTGGGAATCTTGGTGTAGAGCGTGCTGGATTGTGTGTAAATCAAATCCAAATAATGGGCATGAGAAATTACTTGTTCTTCTGTGAGAACTCCACCTTTTGCCACATCCTTGGTGATTGATGGCAACAATGATTTTATGAACCACTCAGCCAAAAGCTGATCAGGAACATATGTCTTAACCATTCAATGATGACGCTGCCACTCATGAATATGATATGATATATTGGTATCAGTAGTATGTTTAAATTTGGTTAGGAGTTCCATTCTAGTCTCATATCTGATAGGTAACTAGAAGTGGGTCAGAAATGTGGTGGCCAAAGTTGTAAAATTGTCGAAAGAAGCTCGTGGTAACTCAATGTACCACTTAGCAGCCGAACTAGTAAGCGTTCTTTGGAAAAGACGGAGTGACCGAATGATCATTTAAGGAGTTTGATGAACACAACAAATGAAAGGTCATGACATGATTTGATGGGTGTTCTCCAGGATTTCCATTGAATTTCAGAATGTCAGAGGGTAACTTATGCAGAATCACTAACCACCAAGGTGCATATAAGATTGGATCATTAGTGAGTCGATTTAGATATGGTATTTCTAAATTTGCTACAAACGAAAACTGTCAATTTAGGTCAGGTTGAGCATACCCAGGATATGATGGAATTGCCTGAGCAATAGGTCTTTGCATACCAACATAGGGAATCTGCATTTGGTAACCTTAATAAGGTTGTTGTTGAATAAATCCAACATAAGGTGGTTGTTGATAACCAGGTTGAATTTGCAGTTGTCCATAACCTGCAAAGCCTTGTTGACTAGGACCTTGGTAAGCTTGATATTGGCCAAAACCAGGTTGAGCTTGTTGGGCAAGTCCAAATTGGGGTTGGAATTGTTGGAATTGAGGCTGTTGGAATTGGTGCAGCCACGGTTGTTGAATCAATAGTTTTTGTTGTTGGTACAACTATTGTTGATTTAACGATTGTTGTTGCCCAACAATGAAAGGTTGGCTAGGTTGTGAATAAACTATACCAGTGTAAGCCTGAGTTAGTCCAGATATGGTATACTAACTTGAGGTTGTTGAACCCCAGACACAAGTGGTTGTTGTATAACAGCCTGAGAAACTTGAACTTCTTGACCCGAAACTTGTGGTTGCGAGGTAGAAGGACTAGTTTGTACTGGTTGAGATACAACTGTTTGAACCTATGATTGCGGTATAGTGGTAACAACAGGTGTGGTAGGAATAGTTAACACAATTTTCATTGGTTGTGTTGGATACACAAGCCTTGGTTGAACTGGCATTGTTGGTTTCCATTGACAAACTTGAATTCCAGGCTGACCTGAATACTGCGAGATACTACCATATGATGGTCCTCCATAGGGAGGATAAGGTTAATAAGCATTTTGTTCTCCATATGGAGGAAATCTAGTATTTAATGGATACATAGGTATTTGTTGACTAGATTTCCCAGTTGATATTGATATGCAGGATCAAACTGTTGAGTTCCCGTTAAAGAAGCACTAGGTAGAATTCCAGTTGAGGACATGGGTGATGACCATGGTGTAGAGGCAACCCCTGAGTGGGTTTGTGATAAATATTGGTAACCAACCAGGATAGACGATTCACCATATAGGTGTGACACAGGTGTGGTAGAAAACATCGAAGAGGTTTTGACAAAATATTCTGGTGCAGTTGCATCAAATGATACAGTTTGGGATATTGACAGTTTTTCAACCATAGTTAACTGACCCAAAAGTTGTCCTAAAGAATCGATGGGTACTTGAAAAGAAGTAGGATCAAATGGAGCATTAAAATGAGGAGTATGAGGGTAAAGATAAAGCCCAGTTCCGAAGTGGAATGGGGTTCCAGGTGTAGAATATTCTTCCAATCCTTCCTCGACAACAATTAAACCAGGTGGAAGAACTTCACCGTTTGGTTTGTAAAATAATTTTGGTGTTGATAAAGTGGAAGTTTTAGTAGCTGCTGATGTCTGAGGGGTAACTGGTAGATCATATTCTGGTAAATTAACAACTTCTAAATGTTCAAATTCGAAGTCCAAATGTTTGGGTAAAAGAACAACAGTTTCATAAAGAGGTTCCTAAACAGCTTCAGGTTCAAATGTAACTTCTTTTCAACTATGATAGGTTTTGGATTAACCTCTAGTTGAATTGATTCAAGTTCAAAAGTAATTTCTTTTTGAGCAAGTTCAAGTTGAAGATCTAATTGTTGTTGAACAACTTCGGTTACTATCTCACTAGGATCAATGCTAATGTCCTAAGGTAATTGTGAAACTTCTTCTTTAGAAACGGATGTACCAGAAATGGTTGGAGTAACTAGAGTCTCAGCACTTACCGAAATAGATGATTCAAATAATTCAGATGAAGAACTAGGAGTTCTTGATGTACTTGACTTAGTTAAGCAAGATTGCTTTGACCGAATAGGTGTAGCTTCGGGTGGAAAAGGCGGTTTACTTGCTATTCTTCGCAAATGACGGGGTAAGGGTTGATGTTCCTCCATTATTGCTGATTAATTTTATTATCAAAAAAGAAATAAACAAAAAGGGATAAGCTAGGGAAAAAGTTTACCAAGCAATTGTGAACTGCAGAATACCTCCTGGCGAACCAAGAAGTACAGGGAGACAATTTCCCCGAATGTTGCGTTTGGTGTATCACAGTGTACAAGGCAACCGACTCGGTTACCTAAGGATGGATAGAAACCTAGTGTTTTCCTCCCATATATACCCGAAGGTGCATGGAGGCCCAGTTCATATAAGCGATATCTAATGAAAAACTGCACAGTGAGAGCATTCCCATATACTTTACGTATTGTAACACCGCCCTATATACCCGAAGGTACATGGACGAGCTATGATATACTCATGTACGTGGAATGAGGTATCACACTTGGGATGTATTGCAAACAATTTAGCAACAACTTCTTTGTTTTATCACATCGGAGCACGTCTCTTGCCTAGAACCACTAAATGTTTTTCGTTAATGACAATGCTCCATTAGGTAAATTGATGTTAATTTTAAGTTGATCTTGCTTAGGAATTTTCCTTTCAAGTTCACCACGTGATGTATTATGAAATTCCTAGGAATGCAACTATCATGATAATCATTCTTTCCATTCAATTTAACGATGAAAATCCTAGCTACTAGGGATAGAGCAATCATATTTCTTTCGATCAAAGAGCACAATCTAATGCAATCTCCCTACGCTATTCCTATGAGCACACACAAACTTTTTTCAATGCAACATGCATGTATTTCTTTTCGATTTCCTTAATGTGAATATGAACAAAAATAAAATTATGCACATACAATCAATCAATCAATCTTTAATAAGAACAGAGACTTTTACGACAATTCTGTTTCGAAGGAAAAGAAGACTTTACGACACTTTCTTTCGAACAAAGGTTAATCAACTATATTTTAACTTTTACTATAGACAGATAATGACAAAGAAAAAATTTAAGAAACATTAATCAATCAAGTCAAAGTAGGGCTAGACAAGGAGATAAAAACTTGTTCTCTGAGCCATGACATTTATTGATAAAACAACAAGCAAACAAACAAAGAAAAGTTGGCAAAGACACATTCCAAAGGTGGAAATTTGACCCTAGGAGAATCAACACAGCCCTGAATGGGAGACAGTGCGCTTCAGAGCACTGTCCCTAAGCCAAGGGTGCTCTGCAGCGCACTGTGTCCCTCATAAGCCTGCACTAGTGACAGTGAGCCATTTCAAAAGGAAATTTGACACAGTTTTGACCAAATTTTCAATGCAAAAGAGCTTAAATACAATCAATGAGCACAAGTAGGGTCTACAAGGATGTCCTAGGAGGTGGATAAGCTACTAGGAAAGAGGATCTTCCCTAGTATGGTTGCTAATTTATTTTGGAGAATTTGGTATCTACAGATAAATACTAATTCCCTAGATAAGTAGCCATATATAGAACATCAGTTTAAAGTATTTTAGTCTTTTCCTATAAGCAATAGATAAGATGAGAAAATGAGAAGACCTACTTTTAGTTCCGCTTTCTTCTCGTCTCCTTTGTATCGATCTTGTCACTCCTTCCTGTACTTAATACGCTTGAAAAGTACCTGTAAACACAAACAAAAAATAAAGATCTATTGAATATAAGTGAATGGAATTAGATACATTTCACACATATAAGCATTATAAGACAATACAAACATATGGGAGAAAGGTTCAAATAATTTATTGAATAAAAGAAGGAATTACAACCATTGCGTCTGATTCAAAGTCATTCCTTCAGCTTGGATCCCATCTACATCACATCAAAAGCATGACAAACTTGTAGCATTACAATACTTGCTTCAAAGCCAATTCTCATAGAAACATTATCTCCTTACAATTCAACATAATCCAACCCCTGCTCACTTAGATGAGTGGTCCATTTATAGGGAGATGAAGGAGGTTTTGTCATAAATGGTGGCATTGAATGGCTTTCCATACTTAGAATTAGTTCCATGGAGGAAGGGACGAAAGAATATGATGCATCTTAACTCATTCCTCATCCATTTTCGAGCTCATAGGATTTGATAAGTGAGGGAATCTTCTAGATGACTCCAAAATATAAAAATATTCCCCAAACCCTATGTGAACTTCGCTCAAACTCGCTCAACATAGGTGAAAGGAAACCTAAGTGCTTTGCAGAGCACCCTAGAATGGACTTAACTACTTTGCAACACACCCTTACATGGGCCTACCTACACTAGTCCCTCTAGAGGCCATTTTTGGATGTGTTCAAGTCATGAAACTATCCAGGAAGGAGGCATTCAAAGGGGTGACTTGTTTAGGGCATGTAGCAACTGAAATTAGGGTTTTATGAGCCCTAAAACACTGATTTGGATGATGGGATTGATGTGCCCAAATGGATCTGTAACACGAAGGTTATGGGTTAACCACTAGCCATTAACACTAAATTTGCATGTGACCACTATAGGACTTAACCACTAGCGGTTAACACTAAATGCGCAAGTGACCACTACAGGACTTAACCACTAGCGGTTTACCATAAACATGGATTATGCATTAATCACGTTTAACCATTAATTAAAACCGCAGTTAACTTGGCAGAGATTTTGGCGGATTCCGCCTAATCGGGAACTGCCCCCAAATTTAGCGGGATTAACTGAAGTTTTCCAGATTTGGAGGAGATTCCTAGGGAAAAATTGAAAAGACCATAACTTGATGGGATTTCGACCAAGTTTTGAAAATGAATAGTCAATTTTCGATGATTTTGACCTTATGAAGAAAATGGAACATGTTTTAGAGGCAATAAAAGACTTCTACAGGTCATTTTTCCACTGGGAAGTTCAGGGAAGCCTAGGGCCACTAGGAAAGTAGGTCATACCCAAATCATCCAAAGTCAATTTTCAGAGATCTAATAGTCATTTTTGGGGTTTTTAGGTCCTATGAACCCAATGGTATAGTTTTAAAAGCCATTAGAGTTGAGGAGAAGCTTGTGATCATACATTTGACCAAATAATTCCAAGAGGTCCTAACCATTGAAGGAGGTCCAAGGAGATGTAACCCAAGAGGATGGGGTGAACTCCTTTATCAGTTGTGTGTATTATTTTTCTTTGTATTTTGTCTACAATTTCATTTGTTGTACATGTGTTTTAATTAGATAATTAACTCATAAATAACTCACATAAAAGACATAAAACTTGACACATAAACCCTTGCATAATTGGGTAAATGTGACAATCCTAAACATAAATTAACTGATGAAGGAGCTTGCATAGAATTAACAAGTTTTCCCAATATTTCAGATCAATTTACCATGATTATAAACCCAGGGTATTAATATTAAACCCTAGATTTAATATTATAAACCCTATGAATAACATTATACCCTAAGAGTCTGCTTGGGGTAGCTCAATTGGCAATGGCCGTGGAAATGAAGTCTCACCGAATCGGAAGTCTCAGGGTTCAAATCTTGTGCTATCTCCCCCGATCGAGGTGAAAAATTGGACATGATAAAGATGTATTCCTACCAAGCTTACAAAAAAAACATTATACCCTAGGAATATAAACCAAAGGGATTGATATTATAAATCCAAGGGAATAATACTAAAACCCTAAGAGATTTTAAACTCAAGGGAATAATATTAAACCCAAGAGATTAATATTATAAACCCAAGGTGTATAAACCCTAAGATAAATATTATAAACTCTAAAATAAACATGATTGACCATGGTTGACCAAGGTTGATTTCCATATTGAGACAATCTTTGTCATAATGCAACATTGGACGATGGTTGACCATGATTGATTTTATATCGAGAGAATCTTTGTCACAATGCAATGTTGGACCATGGTTGACCACACTTGATTTGCATATTGAGATAATCTTTGTCACAATACGACATTGCATAATGGTTGACCATAATTGACCATGGGAATAATAAGCCCCAAGCGATTATAAACCCAAGGGAATAATATAAACCCAAGGGAATAATATAAACCTAAGATATATAAACCCTAAGATAAATATGATAAACCCTAAAATAAATGGCATTGGACCATGGTTGACCATAATCGACCATGGTCGACCATGTTTAACCAATTTTGACAATGATTGACCATGGTTGACAATGGTTGACAATGGTTGATAATAGTCAACCATGGTTGACAATGGCTGATAATAGTCGACCATGGTTGATTTTCATACTCAGGAAATATTTGTCACAATGTGTCATTGGACCATGGTTGACCATGATTATAAACCCAACGTATTTATATTTAACCATAGGATTAATATTATAAACGTTGTGAATAATATTATACCCTAGGAATATGAACCCTTAGATTAATAAGCCTAAGGGATTGATATTATAAACCCAATGGATTAATACTAAAACTCAAAGGGTTTAATACTAAAACCCCAGGGGATATAAACTCAAGGGAATAATATTAAACTCAAGGGATTAATATTATAATCCCAATGTATATAAACCTTAAAATAAATGTTATAAACCCTTAGATTAATAAACCCAAGGGAATAATAAACCCTAAGGGGTTAAGACTAAAACCCCAAGGGATTATAAACCCAAGGGAATGATATTAAACCCAAGGGATTGATATTATAAACCCAAGGTATATAACCCTAAGATAAATATTATAAACCCTAAAATAAACATGGTTAACCATGGTTTAACATGGTTTATTTTCATATTGAGACAATCTTTGTCATAATGCGACGTTGGACCATGGTTACTTTTCATATTGAGAAAATCTTTGGCACAATGTGACATTGGACCATGGTTGACCATTATTGACCATGGTTGAAGACAATTTACAATGGTTGATTTTCATATTGAAACAATCTTTGTCACAATGTGACATTGGAATTTGGTTTACCATGATTGATTTTGACAAACTTTGTCACAATGCGATGTTGGTCAATGACTGTTTTCATATTTAGAATTTTTTTGTCACAATGTGACCATGGTTGACTAGGATTATAAACCCAAGGTATTTATATTGAACCTAAGGATTTATATTGTAAACCTTATGAATAATATTATACCCTAGTAATATGAGCCCTTAGATTAATAAAACTAAGAGATTGATATTATAAATGCAAGGGAATAATAAACCTAAGAGATTAATATTACAACCCAATGGAATAATATTAAATTGAAGGAATTATTATTATAAACCCAATGTATATAAAACCTAAGATAAATATTATATACCCTAAAATAAACATGGTTGACCATTATGTGTAATTTTTTTTTTGGAAGAAATCACACTGAAGATTTTGGTCGATGCGTTTCGAACCAACAAGTGTGGTTCATCTTCAGGACACGATGAAGAAGTAGATCTAGGAAGAGGGTTAAATAGGGAGCCAAGTCAACCTAACAGCGAGAAAAACGACTATATTTGACCAGGGGAGGTAAAGGGAAAATATTTTTATTCTTTAAATAGAACTAATTAATTAATTATTTAATATATATTCAAGTCAACTTATTAACCTAACGGTTATATTTGACATAGGGTTTTTGATAATGATAATAAATCTATAAAAGGTTTTACTTATCTTATTTAATATATTGTTTTATTATTAAACATTTATATTAATCATATTTTATTATTATTATTTTGTTACTGTTTCTCATATTTATATATTTTTAATACTAATAATAGAAATCAACATTCATATTACTATGGTTGACCATTGTTGATTTTCATATTGAGACAATATTTGTCACAAAGTAACGTTGGACCATGGTTGATTTTAATATTGAAACAATACTTGTCATAATGTGATATTGGACCATGGTTGACCATGAATGTCCATGGCTGACAATGGTTGATTTTCATATTGAGACAATATTTGTCACAATGTGATGTTGGATCATGGTTGATCATGATTAAGGGATTATAAAACCAAGGGAATAATATTAGACCCAAGGGACTAATATTATAAAACCAAGGGATCAACAAACCCAAGGGATTAATATTATAAACTGAAGGGATTAATGAACCCAAGGAATTAATAATATTATAAATGATCTGAACTTAAACAGGAACACAAAAAATTACATATATAACCATAGATACAGAGTTGCAACATAAATAACACTTCATTTCATTAATATCAAATACTGAAATATGCTTACAAACATAATGGAAATAAGACTAGCTCGGGCGATGTAGCTTATCTTTGAGAAGAGATGTGGTGGCTACATGCCTTTTAACTATGTTAAAATGAGGCTCAAGGGCCTATGTATTCTTGAAAAACATGAGAAAACCCTAAATAACCAAAACCCTAACTCCAAAAGATGTAACACCAAGAGTTTGTGGGCCTCCTTGGGGTTAGTTAGGCAACCAACTTCCCAAGGCCATAACTTGGTCATATTAACTCCGTTTAGCGTGTACGATACCTTGTTGGAAAGATCTCTTCGAGTACTACAAGATTTGCTGTAGGAACCTACCTAATGCTATGGGCCTATAATGAACCTAAAAAACACTGTTTATGGGATCAAAACTGCTCCGGAAATTCAGGAACCGAAAAATTGCTAAAAAGAGTAAATGCTGAAATAAACAAGGAAACAAATGAAACTGGCAATATTTGTAGACTGCCACAAATATCCGCCTGGATCAATAAACCCGAGGCACTAATAAACCCAAGGCATTAATACCAAAACACAAGGTAATAATATTGAATCTAAGGGATTAATATTGTAAACCCAAGGTATATAAACCTTAAGATAAATATTATAAACCCTAAAACAAACATGATTGACCATAGTTTATTTTCATACTGAGACAATATTTGTCATAATGCGACACTAGACCACAGTTGACCATGGATGACCATATTTGTCACAATGTGATGTTGGACCATGAGACAATTTTTATCACAACGTGACCATGGTAGATTTTCATATAGAGACAATCGTTGTCACAATGTAACATTGGACCATGGTTGACCATCGTTAACCATGACTAATTTTAAAACCTAGGATAAATATTAAACCTTAAGATTAATATTATAAACCCTATGAATACTATTATACCTTAAGAATATGAAACCTTAGATTAATAAACCCAAGGGATTGATATTATAAACCCAAGGGAACTAATAAGCCTAAGAGATTAATACTAAGAACCAAGGGGATTAATATTATAAACCCAAGTTATGTAAACCTTACGATAAATATTATAAACCCTAAAATAAACATGGTTGACCATTGTTGACCATAGTTTATTTTCATTTTGACAAATCTTTGTCACAATGCGACGTTGGACCATGGTTGGCCATGATCAATTTTCATATTCAGACAATCTTTGTCACAATGTGACATTGGACCATGGTTGATTTTCATATTGAGACAATCTTTGTCACAATGCGACGTTGGACCATGGTTGATCATGATTTTATAATTTATAAACCCAAGGAATTATTCATATTAAAATACCAATGGATTTCAAACCCAAGGGATTAATATTAAAACCCCAAGGGATTAATATTACAAACCTAATGGATTAATAAACCCAAGGAATTATTAATATTATAAACCTAAGGGATTAATATTATAAACCCAAGGGATTTATATTAAATCCTATCAATAATATTATACCCTAGGAATATGAACCCTTGGATTATTAAACCTAAGGGATTGATATGATAAATCCAAGAAACTAATAAACCCAAGGGATTAATATTCTAAACCCCAAGTATATAAAACCTACGATAAATATTATAACCCTAAAACAAACATGGTTGATTTTCATATTGAGACAATCTTTGTCACAAAGCGACGTTGAACGATGGTTGACCATGATTGATTTTCATATTGAAAGAATCTTTTTCATAATGTGGCATTGTACCATGGTTGATTTTCATATTGAGACAAACTTTGTTGGAATGCGATGTTGACCATATTCAACCACAAGTTATCATGGTTGACCATGGTTGATTATGGTTGACCACATTCAACCATCAAGGTTGATCATGCTTTACCATCATAGACCATATTCAACCATTATTGACCATGGTTGACCTTATTCAACCATGATTGACCATGGGTGATCATGGTAGACCATCATTGACCAT
Source organism: Pinus taeda (assembly GCA_000404065.3). Classification (NCBI taxonomy): domain Eukaryota; kingdom Viridiplantae; phylum Streptophyta; class Pinopsida; order Pinales; family Pinaceae; genus Pinus; species Pinus taeda. The sequence goes on along the minus strand of APFE030197529.1, from coordinate 32,282 downwards.
AGTTGAGCATGTGTTCACTGCCACACGTAGTCCAACATAGTCAAACACAATAGCAAATGCGGTTGACTAATTTTGTAATGCCACATTGCAATGTTGGATAAATTTCCATGTAATGTAACATTGCTACAATGTTTGTCCTATTACGTTGTTGGATAGTTTTTTGTGCCTGTCAGGCCAGGAGTAACTCCAGTTTGGCAGAAAACTGATTCGTCTATTATTCCATAGGTAACCCATTGTTATATACAATATGGAGTGATTGTTCAGTTCATCTCCCGATGACTGTTCACCTTCCCAATTTATTTATTTACATAAAATTCCCAATCATGAAGATTAGGTGTCAACATTCCCCCCCTTTAATCTGAAGGGATGTTGGTGAGTCCAAGCATCATTCTGAATCGTTCAAACTTTTCCCTTCCAAGTGCTTTGGTGAAGATGTCTGCAATTTGGTCATTTTTGGAACAATGACAGAGATGGATTGTTTTGGCCTCAACATGATGTCGAATCAGATGATATTTAGTATTGATATGCTTCGTTTGATCATGGAACTTTGGGTTCTTGGCCAACTTTATTTCAGAGGTGTTGTCAATCATGAGTGGAGTTGATTGTACTTGTTTTACCTACAAATCTTCAAGAATTTTCCTGAGCCACATAATTTCTTTTGTTGCTTCAGCTGCTGCCACGTATTCTGCTTCTGTTGTGGAATCTGCTGGAACTGATTGTTTGTGTGATCTCCAGGAGACAGCTCCTGATCCAAGACTCAACATATCCTGAAGTTGATACCCCAGTTTCTTTGTCTCCATCGAAGTCTAAATCAAAGTACCCAATCAAGCTGAAGTCGTCCACCTGTGTATATTTGATTCCAAAGTCTTGAGTTCCCTTCAAGTACCTTAGAACTCCTTTTGCAGCAGACCAATGTCCCTCACAAGGCTTTTGCATAAACCTGGAGAGAATTCCAACAGCAAACGAAATGTCTGGTCTGGTAGTAGTTAGGTAGTTGAGACTTCCAACAAGCTGTCTATACTTTGTTGCATCCTCAAATTCTTTTCCTTCAATAGATGTGAGCTTTAAGTTTTGTTCCATTGGAGTAGTAAGAGGATTGCACTCTGTCATGCCAAACCTGTTCAACAGATCTCCAATGCATTTCTTTTGAGAAAGAAATATGGACTTTGGATGTTGGGTTACTTCAATGCCAAGATAGTAATGAACATAGCCCAAATCAGTCATTTCAAAACTTTTCCCCAATTCCTTCTTTATGGATGCAATGTAGCTTCCATTGTTCCCTGTCATTAAAAGATAATCTACATATACCACAAGATATACAACTGTTTTTCCAACTTTCTTGACAAATAAAGTTGCATCATCAAGATCAAAATGATTGAAGTTGAGTTTCAGAAGATGCTCAGTTAGCTTTTCATACCAGGCTCGTGGTGCTTGTTTAAGGCCATAAAAGGACTTCACAAGTTTGCATACTTTATGTTCATGTCCTTTCACAGCAAATCCTTCAGGCTGGGACATAAAAACATTTCCTTTTAGATCTCCATTCAAGAAGGCAGTTTTTACATCCATTTGATGGACTTTCCAACCGTTCTGAGCTGCCAGTGCAAAGAGTGTCCGGATGGTGGCCCATTTTGCTGTGGGAGCAAAAGTTTCCTCATAATCGACCCCTTCCTTCTGTGCAAAACCTTTTTGCCACAAGCCTAGCTTTGTGCTTGTCAAGTGAGCCATCAGCTT